>CAUYSK010107187.1:0-148207 GCA_963575035.1 Avahi laniger
CCTGCTCCATTCTCTGAAACATCATTAGTGTTTGGTGAAAATCTACTCAATAATATGGGCAAATAGATTTTCATTCATCCTACACAGATGGACTCTGAAACATAGGTCTTTTTCCAGGGAAGTTTCTTCACCATGGAAAGCCTAAGGTTTGCATTTGGAAGCTTTACTGTTTATATGTGCTGAGGTCTTCTGAGAATTTTTTTCCATTTTTAAGATTGGTATTGTGATGTATCATAAATAATCTCAAATAAAGAAGTTCCTTATTTGCCAAGTAGCCATTCTTGGCCATTTTCTTGTGAGAATGCTCTGTGATTTTAAGACCACTCTATTTTAAGAGTCACTTCCAAGTCTCAAAGCATGCTTCTCTTTCTGCAAGCATGTCACAGAGATACATTAAAGCACGCCCTGTACATACTATTTTTCCTAGAGCAACAAAATGCCATGTTTTTTAAAATGAACTTTTTATTTTAGAATAGTTTTATGTTTACAGAAAAATTGAAGATAGAACAGAGAGTTCCCATATACCCAGAACCCAGTTTCTCCTCTTATTAACATCTAATATAGTATGGTACATTCGTTGTATTCATGAATCAATACATTATTATTAATTAAAATCCATACTTTATACAGATTTCCTTATCTTTGTCCTTTTTTTGCTCAGAGATCTCATACAGAATACCATATTGCACTTAGTCGTCATGTCTCCTCAGGCAACTCTTGGCTGCTACAGTTTCTCAGACAGATTTTTTTTGATGATCTTGACAGTTTTGAGGAGTACTGGTCAGGTATTTTGTAGAATGTCACTCAATTGGGACTTTCCTGGTGTTTTTCTCTTGGGTTATACATTTTGGGGAGGAAGATCACAGAAGTCCAGGCCTATGTTCATTGCATCATATCAAATGTATATACTGTTAACATGATTTATCACTATTGATGTTGACCTTGGTCACCGGGTTTAGACAGGGTTTGTCAGGTTTCTCCATTATGAAGTTGCTCTTTATCCCTCATCTCTATACTGTCTTTGAAAGGAAGTCACTAAAAAGGGGGAGGTTATGCTCTCCTTCATTTAGGGTGGAGTGTCTAGAAAATTTATTTGAAATTCTTTTGCAGGTTAGGTGATCTCTTTCTCCCCATTTATTTATTTACTGAATCATTTATTTCTATCAGTACAGACTCACAGATACTAATCTTATACTTTGGGTAATAACCCAATACTACTTTTCTTTTGTTCCAGGTGTTCCAGCTTTGACCATTGAGAGGTTTTCCCATTGGCCCTTTGACATAACTTCATCATTATGGGTTTTTTTCCTCTTTTTTCTTCTTATTTTTTTCTTTTATTTCTGCATATTATGGGGGTAAAAATGTTTAGGTTACATTGCCCTTGCCCCTCCCCCAGTCAGAGCTTCAAGCGTGTCCATCCCCCAGATGGTGAGAATCACACTCATTATGTTTGTATATACCCATCCCCTCCTCTTCCCTCCCATCTGCCCGATGCCCAATAAATGTTATTCCAATATGTGCATTTAGGTGTTGATCAGTGAAACATTATGGGTTTTTTGTTTGTTTGTTTGTTTTGTTTTTGCACTTCTTCACTTTTGGGCACTACCAGATGCTTCAGACTCATTTTATATTAATATATTTCGAGCCTCAGTCCTGGAATCAGCCATTTCTCCAACAAGCCCTAGTTCTTTTTATTGGAAAATGATACTAGAAACCAAGAACTGGGTGTTGATTGTGCTTATTTGTACTTGTTTGCTTTTAGGCTGTCTCAACTGACAGACAAGGAGATACGTGTGTGTATACCAACCCATGTATGTATGCATATCTATAAATATTCCTATGTGTAACCATCTGATTATTAAGCTAAACATGAGTTCATAATGAAGTCTCCAAATCTTATCCACGTCCACATGGATCAGTCTAGCCTTCTCCCCTTCCTTGTCTATAAACTTCCTCAATAGTGAGAAACCTGACTTCCGCCATCTGCCATTCATTTAGCTCATTGTTCTGTTCCAGTATACATTATAGCAATATCAGAATTGGTAACCAATACCCCCACAGAAAACAACTTAATCATCTAATGTAGGGGGCAATGCCATGTTTTTTAAACTTATACATGAAAAATTAATTCTGAGTCAATCTCTTCATTTTTTCCTATTGATTTCTGCTTTTAGCCCATTTTGTGAAGTAAATGAAAGCTACAGACCAGAATAAACCAGAAACTATCTAGAAAAAGACCTGGGAGAGAGTAAAGTTGAAACCCACAAATACACCTAAAGAGTTGGTACAGGACGGCTATGAGGGGAGTGAGTGTAATTTCAGATGCGACTTTACCAAGCCCAGCACACATAGCTGTGTTGCTCTATTCTACTACAGCACAACGCCGACTTTGATTGACAGACTGTGTGGAAGCTGGTGGCAGGCAACAATAGCCCCTTGCTTCCTTTCTTTGGTACCTGGGCTTCAGAAACAACTCTAGGCTTCACCTTTATCATTGCTAGGTGAATGCAGAAGATAAAACTAGAGACTCTTCGTTTTTTTTTCTTTTTTAATAGGCTTTATTATTTTATAGCTACATTAGGTTCACAGCAAAATAATGTACTGACATAGTACACAAAGAGTTCCCCTGTACTCCCTGCCCCCCCCCACAAGCACAGGCTCCACACTGTTAGTGTCTAACAGCACAGGGGTACATTTGTTATAATAGATAAAGCTACATCGATACATCATCATCACCAAAAGTTAATAGTTTACATTAGGGCTCACTCTTGGTGTTGCACATTCTACGAGTTTTGACAAATGCATAATGACATGCATTGGCCACTACGCTATCACGCAGAGTACTTTTACTGACCTGAAAATCCTCAGTGCTCTGCCTGTTCATCTGATTCTCCTGCCTAAGCCTGGCAACCACTGATCTTTTTACTGTCTCCACATTTTTGTCTTTTTCAGAATGTCATATAGTTGGAGTCGCACAGTATATATTTTCAGGTTGAATTCTTTCACTTAGTAATATGTATTTAAGTTTCCTCTATGCCCTTTCATAGCTTGTT
Organism: Avahi laniger; assembly: GCA_963575035.1. NCBI lineage: Eukaryota > Metazoa > Chordata > Mammalia > Primates > Indriidae > Avahi > Avahi laniger. Next base: position 3,054 of record CAUYSK010107187.1, read on the forward strand.
AGATCATTTTTTTTAGCACTGAATAATATTCCATTGTCTAGATGTACTACAGTTTATCCATTGACCTATTGAAGGACATCTTGGTTCCAAATTTTGGCCATTATGAATAAAGCTCCTATAAACATCCATGTACAGGATTTTGTGTAGACATAAGTTTTCAACTCATTTGGGTAAATACAAAGGAGCCCAATTGCTCGATTTTATGGTAAGAGTTTGTTTAGTTTTATAAGAAACTGCCAAACTGTCATCCAAAGTGGCTTTACCATTTTGCATTTCTACCTGTAGTGAATGAGAGTTCCTATTGCTCCACATCTGTCCAAACATCTGGTGTCAGTGCTTTGGATTTCTTACCTTTCTAATACATGTGTAGTGATAACTCATTGTTTTTTTAATTTGCAATTCGCTAATGACATATGATGTTGAACATCTTTTCATATGCTTATCTGCCATCTGTACATCTTTTTTTGGTCAGGTATCTGTTTGGATCCTTAGCCCATTTTTTAATCAAGTTGTTTTCTTACTGTTGAGATTGAAGAGTTCTTTGTGTATTTTGGCTAACAGTCTTGTCAGATAAGTCTTTTGTAAACATTTTCTTCCATTCTGCAGCTTCTCTTCTCATTCTCTTGATGTGTCTTTTGCAAAGCAGCAATTTTTTGTTTTGATGAAGTCTAAATTATCATTACTTTTTTCATGGATCATGCCTTTGATTTTATATATAAAAAGTCATTGCCAAACCCAAGGTTATCTAGATTTTTTCCTATTATCTTCTAGGAGTTTTATGTTCTTGCATTTTACATTTAAGCCTATGATCCACTTTGAGGTAATTTTTATGAAGGCGTTAGGTCTATGACTAGATACATTATTTTCCACCTGGATGTTCAGTTGTCCCAGCACCATTTATTAAAAGACTGTCTTTTCTCCATTGCATCGCTTTTGCTAATTTGACAAAGATCGGTTGACTGTCTTTATGTTGTTCTATTTCTGCGCTCTCTATTCTGTTCCATTTATCAATTTTTTTTTCATTCTTTGCCAATATCGCACTGTCTTGATTGCTGTAACTTTGTCTTGAAATCTGGTAATGTCAGTCCTCCAACTTTGTTCTTCTCCTTCCGTGTTGGCTCTGATTTAGCCCAATTCATGCAGAATGTAATGCAAAGGCATTTACCCATATTCTTTTGTTCTCTTTATGGCTTTTCACATTCCCCACAGTAGTTATCTTGTGAATAGTCAACAAAATGGCACTCTGCTCCTTTTTTTTCTCTTAGGGAAATTTGATGTCAGAGACATTTATTTGTTAATTCTTTGTCTCTTGATAAGAAGAATTTGGTCTTTTTGTCCAGGTGGGTAATACAGAGAGAGAGAGAGAGAGAGAGAGGTACGGAGAAAGGGGGTGGGAGTAGGAGTGGGAGGAGGGAGAGACAGAGAGAAAGAGAGAGAGAAAACGTATCCGAGATGCTTCTGTAGTGATTCCAGAAACTCTCTTTCTGGAAGATGCCTGGCAAACAGCCCAACTGAGCATGTGACTTTCCCAGGCCAGACCCTTTCCTATGACCAGCAGGAATGAGACAAATAGTTATAAACACTGACTAGTGAAAAGTGCTTTTTGCAATATAAGGTTAAAAATAAGGAGATATTGCAAACAAACGTGTCCACAAATATTTAAATATCCTGGACTTTCTGAATTTTATTTATCTAATGTTGGTCATATAGGAAAAAGGGAAAATGTAGTTTTTTAAAAATATATATAAATATAATGTATATACTATTCCAATTAGAAAAATTTCCTTCACATATTTAGAAGTATTCAAAATAGGCTTTAATAAAGGACTCAGAATACTTCAGGCTAAAGCACGTACTTCAGACTGCCTTTTGTTACATCGATGTGACTTATTTAACAATTCATATTTTGGAATACATTAATGCAAATGATAATTTTTGATTGCCATCAAATTTTTAAATATGCAACACAAGAAATTTTGATGTTTATTAATTTTCTCAGCAAAATAAGGACACTTCAGACATATGCTTAATTGCACTCATGGAAAAAAATCCAAATTGTTTTGTTTTAGTAACATAGAATTAAGAAACTTACTCATATTTTACTTAAAATGAATAGTGCATTTCTGGAAACAAACAGCTATTGATAGGGAAGGTAAGAAATGCTTTGTTTTATTTTCTAGAATACCTGAAAAAGCACAGGGATCTTTATAAGGTCTCCACAAAGGATCTTGTAAATAATGTATTTACTGGTTTTAGAAATGAAATATTCATTGGGAGAAAGACTCTTTAGAAAGCATCTAATTGTAAATAATGAAGCTGACCAGATAGAACCATTCTTGAAGAGCAGTAATCAACATATACAAACTCACTTGGTACTAGTTTTAAACATTGATATAATGTTCTGTTTTTTCATTAAGAGATTCATATTATTTGGAAAATTTTGCCTCCCTGCACTTTCTGAGTCATTATTGTCACATACATAAATGTACTTTATAGATGAAGAGGGTTCATGTGATGGTTGTTATTGGTTATGTGCTGTTATTTTTGATTGTTTTTGACACAGTCTTTGGCCCCATCAAATTGACTTGAAGCGATTTACTTTAGAATGCATCCTGAAAAAGTGTCTGATACAAATTACTTTATGGCATTACTCTTTTCCCTCAGATGAATCAAATACATTTTATACTCTTCTCCACATTTTATGCAAGGATAGGAGGATCTTGCAATTTATTATTCAAATAAGGAAAACTTTGAGTATGAAAAGAGTGTGCATTTAGTTATTACTTTGGGACAACAGGTACAAACTAGTTATGTTATATAAATGGAATCATATAATATGTGGTCTTGGGTGTCTGGGTTTTTTCAGTTAGTATAATTATTTTGAGGTTCTTCCATGTTGTAGCATGTATCAAGGCTTCATTCCTTTTTTGGGCTGAATAATATTCTATTGCATAAATTCATCAGTTGTTCCATATTTGGGATGTTTTTGCTTTTTGGCTATTATAAATAATACGGCTATGAATATGGGCTACATGTTTTTGTGTCAACATTTTTTCAGTTTTTTGTGGGTACATAGCTAGGAGTATAATTTCTGGGTCATATGGACACTCTATGATTAACTTTCTGAGAAACTAAAAAAATGTTTCGCTCAGTGGCTGTATCATTTTACATTTCCACAGGAAATATATGAGGGTTATAACATCTTACTATTCACATCGATATTTGCTGTTTAAATTATAATCATCTTAGTGCATATGAAGTGCCATTGTATTTAGGTTTTGGTTTGTATTTTCTTAGTGACTAATGATATTAAACAGTTATATACTTATCAGCCATTTGAATATCTTACTTACAGAAATGTCTATTCACATATTTTACCCATTGTAAAAACTGGGTTAAATTTCTTCTTTTTGTTGAGTTGTAAGAGTTCTTTACATATTCTGAATATTAGACACTTATCAGAAATGTGATTTGCAAATACATTCTATCAATTTTGTCATTTCACTTTCCTGGTAGTGTTTATTAAAAAACAAAAGTTTTAATTTTTTTTTATTCCTATGTCATTTAAAAAATATGTATTTTTGAGTATTTTCTTAGTGATGCCCTGGAGAATACCATTAACATCTTAATTTATAACAATGTCTTTTGTGTTAATACCAGCTTAATTTTAATAGTATAAAAATGCTTTGCTTTATAAAGTCCCATTTCCCTTCTCTTTTATTCCGTTATTGTCATAAACTACATCTTTTTACATTGTGTGTCCATCAACTTAGACTTACAATTTTTGGTTTATATAGTTTTCTTTTAAACCTCACACATGAAGAAAAAGTTACAAACAGAAAATACATTATACTGTCTTTTATATTTACTTATATTGATGCCTTTATTAGTGCTCTGTATTCTTTTCACGTGCATTCTGGTTGCTGTCGAGTGTTCTTTCATTTCAGGCTGAAGGATTCCTTTTAGTATTTCTTAGGGGCCAGATCTGCTAGCAACAAATTCTCTTAATGTTTGTTTCTCTGAGAATGTCTTAATCTCTTCTTTCATTTTCAAAGAAACTTTTTGACAAATATAGAATTCTTGGTTGACAGTTTCTTTTTTCTTTCAGACCTATAAATATGTCACCCCACTGCCTTCTGGCCTTCATAGTTCCTGATGAAAAATCTGCTGTTAATTTTATTAAGCATCTCTCATATGTGATGAGTCATTTTTTCTCTTGCTACTTTTAATTTTCAAATTCTTTTCTATCGTGATGTATTCTTTGAATAATGAGCTACTAGGAAGTATGTTGTTGCGTAGTTTCTAAATATTTTGAGGTATCACTGTTGTCTCTTCTTATTTCTACTTTGATTTTACTTGATATAAAAATCAAACTATGTAAGGCTCTAATACTATAGAATTTGTTCAGAATCATTTTATGGTTCAGAATATGGTTTATTTTAGTTAATATTCCATGTCCACTTGAAAAGAATATGTATTCTGCAGTTATACTGGCAGTGTTCTATATGTTTCAACTAAGTCAGGTGTATTAATCATGTGTATAATTACCTACAGCTTAAGTAATTTTGGACGGCTTATTTTATCAGTTCCTCAAAGATGTCACTAAAATCTTTCTCCATTTGGTTATTTTTTCTTTCATTTCACTAAAAGTATGTCTTTATATATTTGGAGGCTGTATTAGTAGGTAAATATAACTTTAGAATCTTTTTTTTTACTTGAAACTGATTATTACATGATTAAATTTTATCTTTAGTAATACTTCTTGCTTTAAAGTCTAACTTGCCTAATATTAGCAATAACTATACAACATCTAGTGTTGGTATGGTATATTTTCCCATTCTTTTACTTTCAATCTTTATGTGTCACTATACTTAAAATGTGTATCTAATAAAAGATCTATATTTGTTATTTTTATGGAGCCATTTTCTCTTTGTTTTTTAATTTGAATATGTCCTCTATTTAGATTTAAAATAATTGTTGATATATATTTGATTTTATATCGTTTTACTATTACTTTTCTCTTAGCATCACCTTTTATTTATTTTTTTGCTTTCTTTTAAATTAGTGTATTTTATCCTATTTTCTACTGTATTAACTGATAAAATTTTTTATTTCATACTGACTATTCTGTAAATTATGAGGTTCATCCATGACTTATTGAAGAAAATTTTAGTTTTCTCATTTACTACATTTTTATGTAGACAAGATAAGAATTTAGAACAGTTTATTTTCTTTCATCTGTCTTCCAACTTCTGTGCTACTGTTTTTTAGGAGACAGTAGCACAGAATGAAATTTTTTTTCATTCAGTACTTTCATCTGGATATTTTCCACTCTTCTGTCTTCCAAATGTACATGAAATTAAAATACTAAAAAACAGGAGGCATCATACTAGATTTCCCTTTAGAATTTCATTACTTCATATATGCTTTCAATGAATTCTTTAAGGTTTTATTTTTTTAATGTTTTTACTTTGGCTTCATTTTTCCATGTATATTTACTGGATATAAACTTTGGTGGGTCTTTCTTCCTTAGCTCTTTGAAGATGGTATTTTATCACTGCTATTGGCTTAATTGTCGACCCATATCTCCAAAAAGGATTTGTTAAAGTCCTAAATTCCACTACCTCAGAATGGGGCTTTATTTAGAAATAGGGTCCTTACACAGCTAATCCAATCAGAATGAGGTCATTAGGGTGAATCCTAATGCAGTACAACCGGTGTTCTTATAAAAAGAGGAAACTTAGACACAGAAATAGACACACATAGAGGAAACATGATGTGAAGAGATACAAGAAGAATGCTATGTAAAGATGAAAGACGGGAGTTATGAATCTGTAAGACATGGAATATCAAAGACTGCTGGCGAACCATTGGAAGCTAGGAAAAATCATGGAAGGATCTTCCTATAGGTTTGACTGGGAACATGGCAATGTTGACATCTTAATTTAAAATTAAGAACAGTGAGACAATAAATTTCTATTTGTTTGTTTGTTTGTTTTAACTTACCCAGTTTGTGTACTTTAATACAGTAGCCTTGGCAAACTAATACAATTATCTTCAGACTTCTCTCATTTCTGTTGAAAAGTATATTAGTACCTTGAAGATGTTGTATAATTTTTTTTCTAAGATTTTCCTTTTGCCTTTGGCCTAAGATGTGATCAGTCTTAGAACATGTTCCATTGCTGATGAGAGAAATGTATGTTCAGTAGTTTTTGGGTGAAGTGTTCTGTAAATGTCTGTTAGGCCCATTTGTTCTAGAGTCCCATTTAAGTCCACTTTTCTTGTTGCCCCTTGATGGAGGGGCATCTTAGAATTGTGTGCCTTCTCTGAATTCTGCAAAGCCATGTTGGATTCTGAGAGCCTTCTGTTTATTTTTCCTAGGGCAGTGACCTAAGGTTGCTAGTTGTGTACTTTCTCCTAATCCACCACTGCCTGCTGATAGATGTGTGCAGAAGCTCACATGCCATCTGTGGAGGTTCACGTATGCTCTCAGTGGGGTGCTTGGGATGCCAGCCACAGGGTAGTGGTGCATTCAGAGAGCTAGGGATATATCCCATCTAGTTAGATGGGGGCTGTACACAGGTGAGGCACCCATGGATCTCATGAGTGGAGATCCTGGCAGAGTCATCAAGCTAGCCAGTAGGATCTATAGCTTGTTGAGATTTGTGTGCTAACTGCCATGAGGCCCCTCCTATTTTTCCTGCTCCTAACTACCCTCAGATGATTCAGCTATGCTGATTCCCTGTGTTTTGATGGGGTGAAACAGAAGTAGCCATCCTGGGCACCATCCCTCAAGGCTAGGGAAGTCAAGTGCTCACTTTGTTCTTACTTTCCTCCTGTGGGAAAAATCACAGACTGAGGGAATCTCTTAGCACTGAGCTATGCTGCCTTGGAGGAGGGGTGATATACGTGAAGTAAAATTCTTCTTCTTACTCTATTGAATATATCTATTTTTCATTTTTTTTTTTTTGCTCCACTGAAGTACTAGAAACTTTCAGCTGGACTCCTGGGCTACCATACAGGTATTCTCATTGTGTGTGGCTGTTAAAATTAGTGTTGAGAACTAGAACCTCTTATTCAGCCTTGTTGTTGACATTCCAAATGAGACTTTCACTGTAAGAAATTCGAATCTGGATTTTTCTTCATAGTTCTCATCGCTTACCTTTTAAACATCAATTCAACAATCATCTCTCTGTGTCCTAAGTGGCCTTCCCCAGTTATTCTCCACCATGCCATAGCTTATTTCCTTTGCAGCGTAAGTGACAATGAAAATTACTGTTTGTTTTCTTTGCTGTTTACTTGCATATTGTTTCTTTCTGCCACTGTAATAGAGATTTAGAAAATTTACCTATGTTGTTTATTTCTATACCCCCTTGAACAATCCTTGGCCCAGTATAGGTGCTCTCTGAATAATTTTGAATAAATACATTTTTGAAAGTGTTCTGAAGTTTTTCCAATGCTCCAGAAAGTTCTAGTTAATCTATTATTTTGTTGAAATAAAATCAAAATTTCTCAAGTATTAGCATTTGTAATAAAATGATTCATTCTTCAGCTTTGTGTTTTGATTATATATGTAGTATAGCCAATTATATTTTATTGCAAGCATAAAGCAGTTCCATTATATCCTAGATCGAATGGGCTTTATGAGTCTTCCAGGGAGCCTAAACTGTATTTATTACGTTGTTTCTGTATGAAAATGTGATTCATGGTAAAAGTAACAAAAAATTTTACTTTCCAACAAACTTTTAGCTTAAAAGTAATTTTCACATTGATGATGGTCTACATTTGAGTATTGAACGCTCATTAAATCTTTGGTTTGGAAATCAAGTTTGCATTAAGAATATACTATAATTCATACAGCAACTATATTAAGTAGTGTTTTCAGAAGTAGGCAAGACGTAAATAGCAAATAGGCAAATACAGTCCTTTATATGAAATAAGGAAGATGTATGGTTATATAACTTCAGTCTTTGTTAGGTATTTATTTCTGCTGTGGTCACTGGATTTGGGTGCAATACCCCAAGGAATCTGGACATTCAGAATGATAGTTCTTAATTGGATGTTTTTGCATTAGACTATTTTAAAACACTATTGAAAAAGAAAATATTTATTGGTGCATATTTGCCTGTTGTTTAGAACAAAATTAGAATGGGTTGAATCCCATTCAGTTTCTCAAAATTCATCTGAAAGACAATGTAGAGAAGGTATTTTCTTTATGCCAAAATAATATATTTATTTTTGTCTTGTATTCATATTTTCTGATATTTATTGAACTATTTATGAGATTAATAAGGGCTATTTAGCCCACCTATTTTTTACTTCCATAAGTAATGATTTTGTTTTGTTGTGTTTAAGTAAGGGGCTTAATTTTTAAAAAATTAACAGGAACTTAACATACTCTTCTAGCCAGGAGTTAATATATAATTTACTCAAACACAGATAATATCCAAATTTCTGTATTAATAGTCATGAAGTCAAAGTGTTATCCCAATAGAAAAGTATATAAATTCACTTGTTCTCAAGGAAGAATTAAAAATACCTCCATGTCATTGTATTAACAGAATTCTATTTATACATGTTGTTCTTAAATAGACTTATTTTCTCTGAAGTTCAGCAAAGAGTTTTATCTTTAAAAATATCATAAAAGAAAGAAAATGAGTTAAAATGTGTTGTAATATTTGAATGTTGCAAATTAGAATTATGTCTGTGTATATGTATGTTCCTCATATTATTGAAATATAATTTTTCTACTGCAAACCTAACATTAGACATAAAACTTCCCATGACAGGCTATATTGGTCAATGTGTCCCTGGAAGAAGGTGTTTGGTATCTCAGAGGTAGTATAAGCACCATTAGATATGGTGTTGCTATGGTAACTGTTCTCTTTTTTTTAATTGAATGGCATAGTAAGTAGTCTTATAAAACCCACCAACCCATAACTTGCTAGTGCCTCAAGGCAGCTTTAACTTAAGCACTTTCTCTTTGTCTTTATTTTTTCAATCTAAGGGATTCAGGTGTTTGACTATACCAGTTTTATGCCTCTAATGTGCTTTGGAACTTAAATCCTTGGTTTGTTGACCACAGATAATTTCTAAATAGGAGCCAATGCAGTTATAAAATCAAAGAAAGAATACAAAATTTCCAGGGTGAAGAGAACAAGAGCAAACTTCTATATCAGCCTATGTCTATAAAATTGAAAATTAATAAGATACCAATATTTCATCATCTGATTTCACCAGAACTTAATATACACATGGCACAGAGCAAAGAAATCATTCCAGAAACGAGAGCACAAAGAATGTTGTGCTAAAATACGTTTTGGGCAACAGGCATACGTAGTTTAGTTTAAATAGAAATTCTCCTGGGATCCAAGAGTCCTATTTTCCTTTCTGACTGAAACATACACCTCATAAAATATGTATGTCCTAGTGCAGATATATTGCATGAGTCAAATAAAATCTATTGTAACTCTCTCTCTACCCACTATGTTTCCTGGAGACAGTAATTCTTTTGGTCATTTTGCAGGCTATTTATGTTCAAACTGTTAGAAAATCTATTTAAATTAAAAATTGCTAGTGCTCTGTAGGAAAATAGGGCTATTATAACATGCCCTATCTGTGTAAGAGAGATCATTATGATATTAATGAAAAAAATCATTCCAATAATATTAACCTAGTGTCAATGAATACTCTCTTCCTACTGGGTAGCATTGTCATTTTCCAAAAGACTGGGTGGGTAATGGCAATTAGAAATCTGTTTGTAAGTTTATATTGTATATCAATGCTTAAGAGTATTAAAAAAACACACAGTTGAGAATTTAGAATTTACCTTGTCCAACTTCCTGTGCAATTAGAGATCCTCTTCACAATATTACCTAAAGTTAAATATAATTTCTTAATACTTCTAAATTTTGATTCAACTCAAATATAGATGATGATTGCTTTCTCAAATTGGCTTGCATCTTTTTACAAGGTGAATATTTTAATTTTGTTTAGATAATGAGTAAATACTATGGCCAAGTGGGTAAGTATGACAGCCTAGCCTTTGCATGCAGGGCATTCCTCTGCCTAAGTCAGAGAAAACTCAGAAGAAATAAAGGAATTAGGACAAGGTTAAGAATGAAAATAAAATATATTTACAGTATCCTTTGGAAGAAACACATTCATTGAACCCAGGTATGAAAAATTCCAGAGAAATGTTAGAAGATACTTCTCCAAGGATATATTTTGCTGCTGCTGTCTTGCTGAGTATGCAAAGAATTCAAGGCCATAGTCATTCTTTTCCTGGCCATTTTTTAGTGTGTTTGTAGCAACCAACTGTGAGGGACTAGATAATGTGTTCGTCCTTTGGGACGAAAAGCAGGCTTGCTTACTGCTTGCTATAAAACAGCAAGTATCCAATCTAAGTGTTCCTTGGCTATAAGGCAAAGCCACTGCATCAATCTGGACTCTCTGCATCACCCCTGTGGGACATGGAGAGCAAGAAGAAACTGATGAAAAGATGCTGGTGCTTATCCTGTGAGTAACAGAATCCTTTGTCTCTGACTCAGGAGTCCTGTGTCTCCTGCTACATCCGTGTAAGTAGGAAAAATCCCAGATCAAATAGGAGAAAGCTTCATTAATTCACTTAAGCATCCTTTTGGGGATGGCATTAATGGACCACTAAAACTATAACCTGATTCTTGGCAGAAAAAATGAGCTGTGATTTAATCATTCTAAATCTGAAGTCATCATGTTGGTATATGTTCCATAAACAAGTAAAACTTTTTTAAAGCACATACAAAAGGTAAGTGTCCATCAATACATGAGTGGATTAATAAAATGTGGTATATGTATACCATGGAATACTACTAAACTACAGAAAATAATGGTGAACTAGCACCTCTTATATTATCGTGGATAGAGATTGAGCCCATCCTTCAAAGTAAGGTATCACAAGGACGGAAAAACATGCACAACATGTACTCACCATCAAATTGGTACTAACTGATTAACATTAAGGTGTTCACGTGATAGTAATACTCACTGGGTGCCGGCCAGGCGTGGGGGGTGTGGGAAGGTGGAGAGTTAAACCTACAACTAATGGAACAGAGCACACTGTATGAGGGAAGGACATGCTTGTAGTCCTGGCTTAGGCAAGGCAAACGCATTACATGTAACCAACATCTTTGTACCCCCGTAATATCCTGAATTAAAAAAAATAATGATTTTGAGATTCATCCAAGTTGTTGCATGTATTAGTAGTTCATTACTTTTTTATTAATAATTTAAAGAAGTTTATTCCGAGCTGAGTGTGGGTAACCCACTATCTGGAGCACATGCCCTCAAGAGGTCCTAAGAAAATGTGCCCCATTCATTACTTTTTATTTCTGAGTAGAATTCCATTGCATAGATATACTACAATATATAGTTGAGGGACATTTGGATTGTTTCCAGTTTTTTACTATTGTGAATAAAGCCGCTGTGAACATATGTTTACAAAAAACAAAACAAAAAAAGAAATGCAAAAGATGTGTGCTTGTGTAGGAGGGAGAAAAGCATTGCTCAAAGGTACGTATTCTCAGTTCTTTCAGCAAAATGAGTTTTTTTCCCCACTCCCTGAAGCAGAAACTTCTAGACTAACATTATTCTGACTATTTGGCATAGGATTTTGAATCTTTGACCATCTGTATGTTATAAGATATAAAATAATTTTGAATCTATCATGAACAGAGTCTTGACATAGTCTATAGACTTTTTCACCTTCTAGCAGAAATGGCATTTGGGTCCTTACTGGCTTTGTTAGGCAACTCAGTTGTCATGTGAAAATGTCAAATCCATCCTTCCACAGATACCTGTTTGGGGATGAGTATTTAAAGTCAATTGTTTAGGCTGATTGTACTTTTGGTACTATCAGAGTGGACAATCTGGAACGTGGCAATGTTCCATAGCTATCAAATCCACAGGTGAGAGAAATAATATTTATGGTGACTATCTGAAGAACATGCAGTCCATTTATGTCTTTAAACAGTTTTTTCTCAACCTTCTGTTTTTTAAAATTTCTCCCTTAGGTGGCCTTCCTCTAACACCTTCCTGTTCTCGGGGAAATATGAATGTCACAGATATATGGTACACATGTTTATGTACTGCGGCCCCTTGGAAAACCACAAGCCATTGTAATACCTAAGATAGTTTTGCCCCCCAAGAATTAATCATCACATGCTTGTGGATATTTCGTATATTGAGAACTCATGCTCTGAGCACTCTAAAATCTATCCCCGGACTGAGATGAATGCTTCTCTGTTATGCTCCATTATATTGGCTCTCAACAAACTGTTTTTCAAACTGTCTTGTACTTTGGAAGGATGCTTATATTTAGTGATGCTACAAGAAATAGCACTAAGAAACTACTATAAGGCTACTACTAATAAATTGGTCATTGGAGGCAGCATAGCACAATAATTACAAGTTGCATCTAACTACTTGAATTATTTATTTATTTATTTATTTATTTATTTATTTATTTAGAGACAGAGTCTCACTCTGTCGTCCAGGCTAGAGTGCCATGGCATCAGCCTAGCTCACAACAACCTCAAACTCCTGGGCTCAAGAGATCCTTCTGCCTCAGCCTCCCAAGTAGCTGGGACTACAGATATGTACCACCATGCCCGGCTAATTTTTTCTATATATTTTTAGCTGTCTGATTAATTTCTTTCTATTTTTAGTAGAGACGGGGTCTCACTCTTGCTCAGGCTGGCTCAAACTCCTGACTTCAAGCGATCCTCCCGCCTCGGCCTCCCAGAGTGCTGGGATTACAGGCATGAGCCACCACACCCTGCCTGACTACTTGAATTTAATCTCAGCATTACCACTCACTAGCCATGTTATCTTAGAGATGTTGTATAGCATCTCTAAATCTCAGTTTCCCCATGTGCAAAATGAGGCTGATAATAGCACTCAAACCATAGAGTGTTAAGAATTAAGGAAAAAATGCATGTAAAGTATCTGACTCAGAGTAAATGTTCAGCAATATTAGCTCACATATGTATGTGTATGTGTGTGTGTGTCTGTGTATCCACACAATTACACAGGGTCCTTTCCACAAAGACTCTAAATGAAAGGAATCCACTAGTGATATAGACATTGAGACTAATGATTGATCGGATTTCCTTCTTTTCACCATCTAAAAGTTTTAAGTTCAATTTGTGTCCTGCCATTAGCAAGCACATAGTAAAACATATATGTTTTACTCCTGATATCAAACTATGTGCTTATTCCTATTTTCCTTTCTTATTTAGCATGGATGCTTGGAGTTGTACAGACCTTCATTCATCACTCATTAGTCGGTTAATCTTAGTTAAGTTCTTTAGCTTCCTGAATATTCCTTGACCATGTTTACCAAATGGGGTCAACAGTGGTACCTAACTAATAGGATTGTTTTGGAGGGAAGTACCCAGTGCCCCCAAAATAATAAAAGTTCAATAAATGCTAGTTGTTTGTATTATTTATATTACCTTGCCATATGTTTTTAATCTGTGTAAAGCACTGTAAATCTTTTCTTTTTTTTCCTTTTTTTTTTTTGAGTAAGGAGATGAATAAATAAAAATATACCTAGAATGTTGCTATGACAACAATGTCTCCTCTACCAGGATTTGAGGCTTTGGGTGTTTTTCTCATGCTGTTACTAGAACCTCCTCGACGAGGCAAGGAGCAGTGAAGTTCTCCCAGCACCACTCTAGTGATCATTGCAGCCGCGTATCTTCAAGTCCACAGCTGTGGCACATGCCTATGGCCTGTGGATGGATGAGAATGAGAATTTGCCCAGTGTGATGAATGCTTTGGTAAGACATGCCCTGAAACCAAATTTAGATACCCAGATTCTTGCACCGAAGGTCAACGAAGCTTTGTTCATGATGCTAACTAAGCAAAGTAACCTGCACATTCTCATGCCTGCCTCACATCTGCTAGTAGAAATAGTTGTCTTTTTCATTAGCTGATAGCCAGGGCTTATACTAACATATTTAAAAATTCTTAGCCTGGATTGAAGTTTTAGCTTCTTTACTTCACTTCTGTGGCCTTGAGCAAGTTATTTTATCTCCTACGTTTCTCATCTGTAAATGGAGATAGTAATCACAGATGCTATTGAGAATAAAGTAAGTGAACTTATATATAAATATGTAAAGCATGTGTCTCACCTATTGTAGACACTTTGTTCATGTGAGTTTGACTCATTTCCCTTTTCTTAGGAGGAGAGTTGGGGTTGATTCTCAGGCTAATAACAGAAAAAGTGAAGAATTTATTACCTGAAGTCTCAGTGCTCATTTAGCCTACTAACAATGGACCTCTGTAATACAAAGCCTAAGGATAGAGTCCTCTACCCACAGTAAAGAATTTCTTGCTTTTGTCTTTTCAGAGGAGATGGGCCACTCATGGATGCAACTGAGGGTGGGTATAAAAGGAGAAAGGGGAGCGGAGGGGGAGTAGGTGTTTAACATGTTTTCTTCTCCTTTAGTGCCGGTGCCTTGGAGAACACAATTTTTGAGACCCCATGTGGTAGGCATAATTTTTAATTGATCCCCAAGGATCCGCATTCTTGCATAATTCCCCCTCTTTAACTGTGAGAGGAACACTGGCATATGATAGGACATCACTCCTGTTTCATTACCTAGCAAAAGGGATCTTGCAGATGTAGTTTGGGCTACTAATGAGATGACTTTGAGTTAACGAAAAGGCAGATGATTTGGATGGGCCTGACCTAATCACAGGAACCCTTTAAATCTGGGTCTAGAGGATGAAAACAAAGTCAAAGAATTCAAGCGTGACAGGATTTGACTTGAGTAGGGAGAGGAACACACGGCAAAGGTGGCCACTAGGAGCTGAGAATGGCCCCACCGCTGGCAACCAGCAAAATAACTGGGGCCTCAGTTCCATAACTGCAAGAAACTAAATTCTGACAACAGCAAGAGTGAATCTGGAAGTGAATTTTTCTCCAGAGTCTCCAAATGAGAACTCAGTCTGGTTGACGCCATTTTAGACTTATGAGACCCTGAGCAGAGAAACCATCCATGCTATGCCCAGACTCTCAATCTATATTTGTATTGTGTTAAGCTTCTGGGTTTGTGGTAATTTATTGCACAGAAATAGAAAGCTGATACACCCTGGGTGGTATATAATTGCTCACAGAGAAGCCTAAGGCAGCACCTGTGAAGAGCCTGAAGCTCCACTGCATCTATTTCTGTAATAGCTCCATTGCTGTCAGACATTATCCTCTTGAGCTACCAACCCCTTTGATTTAGTAACTCCCCCCCCCCCATGGAGTTTGGTAATGAGGCCAAACTCTATACCATTCAGTGCTATGGCCCCTAATTCATCACTCTACATGGCAGGCTGCTCTGAAGTAGCTTACAACATTGATTCTGCATCACTCAAGACATGCGCATTTATTTCTCCCTGCCTTGATTGTCCTTACTCCTCTGCTATCATTTAAGTCATCCTGGATTCTAAGTTCTCGGGATTCTAAATTCTTGGAATGAAGAGACTCTTCTTTTTTTTTTTTTTTTCATTTGCTTCTCTTCAGTACTTATTATTGTTTGCAAACTGGATATTCAAATATTGATTAAAAGGACAATGATATAATAAGTCCTGCTCATGCTTCAAATCCTACCTCCAATTAGTGAAGCATTTTCTGATCCAGCATGCACCTGAAAGGAGAAGGAATCTTACTAATGACAAATATATGTTCAGCAGATATTAAGTTCTAAACTGTGTGCTGTTGGCTTTAAGTAAATAGTAAAAGATGGGAGTTGTTTGTGAACACTGGGAATAAAACGTCAAATAGATGCAGTTAGACTAACAGTGTGAAGATGGAAAGAGCATGGCAAATTAAAATAAAATCAAAGTTGTGGACTATATCAGTCCATTTTGTGCTGCTAAAAAGAGATGCCTGAGGCCGGGTGCAGTGGCTCATACCTGTAATCCTAGCACTCTGGGAGGCCAAGGCGGGAAGATTGCTCGAGCTCAGGAGCTCAAGACTAGCCTTAGCAAGAGCAAGACCCCATCTCTACTAAAATATAGAAAAATTAGCCAGGTATCATGGCTGTGCCTGTAGTCCCAGCTACTCGGGAGGCTGAGGCAGGAGGATTGCCTGAACCTAGGAGTTTGAAGTTGCTGTGAGCTACGATGACTGCACTCTGCACTCTAACCAGGGAGACACAGCAAAATTCTATTTAAAAAAAAAAAAAAAAGAGGTAATCTATAAAGAGAAGTTCATTTGGCTCACAGTTCTGCAGGCTGTACAAGAAGCACAGGATGGCACAAACATCTCTTTCTGGTATGGGCCTCAGAGAGTTTCCAATCAAGGCCGAAGAAAAAGGGGGAGCAGGTGTGTCACATGCCCAGAGAAGGAGCAAGAGAGGAAGAGGAGATGCCAGGCTCTTTTAAACAACCAGCTCTTGCATGAACAAATACAGTGAGAACTCATTCGTTATCATGGGCAGGGCACCAAGCCATTCATACAGGATCTGCCACCATGACCCAAACACCTCCTACCAGGCCCCACCTCCAACACTAGGGATCGAATTTCAACATGAGATTTGGAGGGCCAAACATCTAAACCATATCACGGACCATCCACTATGTCAAAACTACTTCGTGGTTCACAAACAAGCATGAATCGATATCCAAGGATCGCCAGACATTTGAGTAGAAGCAGCAATAAGGGGGTTTGTACAAAAGAAAAGTTGATTCTGGAAAGAAATAGTTAATTCAGGAAGAAAAGAGAACTAAAACATTGTTATTTTTATATTCTCAGAAAGATTTGAGAAGCCATCTTATCCAGAATTAAACAAGATAAAAAAAAACTAGAAAATATTGAGTGAGATAATTTAATAATAACTAGCACATAAGTTATTAAGATTAGTGATCTGAAGGTTTCATAGATATTTATCCCTCCATGTACTTACATCTTAGAACATAAAGCAAAAAGACAAAGAAATAAAATGCATGAATGAAATATTGAAATGTGGATAAGTTATTTAAAATCTATTAATTAAAGTGTCCAGAAAGTAAAACAAATTGTTGAAGATGTAAGAGCAGAAGATTCACATTTTCAGATTAGAAAGGAGAGATAAAACATCTGTTTATTAATTTGTTTGTTTATTCAATAGTTACTTATTGAGCTCCGTATTATTCAGAACTTTGTGAATATGAAAACTAGTATCAAAAAGAATTAGGTCAGATACTCAGTGGCTCATGCCTATAAATCCCATCACCGTGGAAGGCTGAGGCAGGAGGATCGCTTGAGCCCTGGAGTTCCAGGCTTCAATGAGCACTCCAGCCTGGGTAGCAGAGGAAGATTCTGTGCACCCTCCCTGTCAAAAAACCCCCCAACATTTTAAAAAAATCTGTGGTGGCAGTATTTCAAAATGCCCCCTCCCCAAGATTCCCACCTACTTGTGTATACATGTCATATGTAATCTCCTCTCTTTGAGTATGGGGAAGGTCTTGTGACTATGACAGATGTCATTCCCATTCTAGGTTACATCATACTGCAAAGATGAAGGGAATTTTCAGATGCAGTTAAGGTCCCCAATCAGTTTGACTTTGAGCTAATCAAAAGAGAGATTGTCTTAAGTATGCCTGACCTAATCAAGTGAGTCCTTTAAAAGAGGGCTTAGATCTTCCCTGAGCTCAGAGAGTGGAAAGAGGTAATCTCTCTGTTGCTGTTTTTGAAAAAGCATGCTTCCATGAATTCTACAGATTTAAGGAAATGATTCCCCCAAAAACCTGAGGAAGTGTGGAAGTGGATGCTTCCCTAGCCAGTTGGGAATGCAGCCCAGGAAACACCTTTAATTTTAGCCTTGTAAGACTCTGAGCTGTAGATTCAGCTAGCCTTTCCTGGCCTTCCACCTTCACAAACTGTGATAGAATAAATGTGTTTTGTTTTAAATAGTTGTATTTGTAGTAATTTGTTAAGCAGCAATAGAAATCTGTATCTATGTCTATGTATCTCTATATATCTATATATATATATTATGGTGAAATTTCAGAACTCTAAGTGTAGAGGAAAGTTTCTTCAAGCTTTCAAAGGAAATTTTGAAAGTTATAAACATCAGAATAACTTCAGACTTTCCATTAGCAACATGCCATATTCTAGAAAACAATGAAACAATTTCCTCAATGCTACCAAACAGCTTAATAAAGTCAGAGAGTAAAATAAAGACATTTTCTGACATACCGGGACTTTGAAAGTATACTGGCTGTATGGGATAATTTTGAGAAACTGATAGGATATAGAGAAAAAGAATGACTTTAACACTGACTTCTGGAATACTCTCTTTGACAGAGGCACATATGAATATGAGCCCAATATGTCATTTGGATCTGGAGTACATATCTGCATTATCATAGTATTTTCAATGCTATTTTTTTTTTGTTTTTACATTTTCACTAAGGTAAAATATATATAGTCTAACTGAGCATAAAATTCACTAATCATTATAAAGTTGATGAACTTTTAAAGATGTATACACGTAGGCCGGGCACAGTGACTCATGCCTGTAATCCTAGAACTTTGGGAGGCCAAATTGGGAGGATTACTTGAGGCCAGGAGTTTGAGACCAGCCTGAACAAGAGCAAGACCCTGTCTCTACAAAATAATAGAAAAATTAGCGGGCATGGTGGTGCGAGCCTGTAATCCCAGTTACTCAGGAGGCTGAGGCAGGAGGATCGCTTGAGCCCAGGAGTTGAGGTTGCTGTGAGCAACGATGATATCACTGCACTCTCGCCTAGGCAACAGAGCAAGACTCTGCCTTCAAAAAAAAAGTATGCATATAAGTAATGATGACCAAAATCAAAATATAGAATATTTCCAGCCTCTAACAGTTGTCTTTCTGCCCCTTTCTAGCCGTATCTCTCCATGCCCAAGATGCTAACCACCGATTACACTTCTTTCTCCATTCATTAGTTTTTTTTCAGCTCTTGAACTTCATCTAAATGCAATCCTATGTGGTGTGTATTATTTCGTGCCTGGCTTGTTGTGTTGTGAGAATCATCTGTGTCATTGTGTTTACTGGTTCATTCTCTTTCCACTGCTGTGTAGTATTTCATGTGTCAGCTTCTCTATGTACTACAATTTAGCCATTTTGCTATTGGACATTGGACTTGTTTTTGGTTTTTGGCTATTGTGAATAAAGCTTCTGTGAACACGTACAATATTTTGGTGGATGTGTGCTCTCATTTTTGTGTGGACAAATGCCTAGGAGTGAGATTGCTAGGTCATACGGTAGTAGATTTCTTTATTGTCTCTAACATTTACATTCAACTTATAGGAAAAACATCAAAGGCTCCTATAGTAATAAGCGATATGAAAGTAATAAAAATCTTGGTAATTTAAAAACAATATTAAGACTGTGAGAAGTAAGAGCTAAATGGAAATAAATTATACTCTAGCTCATTTATTCATACCTTTCAAGCCGTAGTCAGGGTAAACTTGCAGAAATTCTATTCTAAGCACGACTTTCCTCTTCTTAAAGATATTGAATGACTTTCCCTTGATCTTAGAGTAAAGGTAAACTCCTTAATAAAGCCTGTAAGCCTTTACATGGAAGACCTATATTTATCTTTCGGGTCTTATCTCTTTAAAACTCTTGACTTTCTACACTTGAGTCCCACCGACACCCTTCACATCCTTCGCACAAGCCGTTCTGCTTAGAATGCTTTTGCTACAATTTCCCATGTGGTTAAATCCTGTTCATTCTTCAGATCTCTTATCAAGGGTAACCTCTTCTCAGAAACTGTCTCTGACCTCCTTAATATAAATTCTCATAACTCTATAATCTTCTTTTAGGTCACACTTATTACAATTTATTTTGTTTGTGTTATTATTGATCAACCTTTTCATCAAGTGGTGATTTCCGTGATGGCAGGATTTATATCTGTTTTCACTCATCATTTTATTGCTAGAATCTAGCACGGCATTTAGTCAATGTGAGCACTCAATATTTGTTGAGCAGAAGAAAGAATCTTACATGGTATAGGTAATTTTGAAATTGAGGGAGAAATATCATTTAAAATTATAAAGGTAACCACTTGAAAAACCGAAAATAATAATACAATATAAATTAGAATGGAAATAGAAGACTCTAGTAAGTGAAGTAAATTCCTCTTGTTTGTAGAATGGAGTCTGTATAAGCTACCTACAGCCTGGTACTTATAATTATAGTGACAACCACTAGAAGAACTAAAAGTAGAAATATTTAAATGTAATTATCTCTGGGAAATGAGACTGAGGCTGGGGATCAAGATTGGGGAGGTAGATTTCTATTTTTAACTTTTTTACCCTTATTGTTAATTTTATTTTAATTACATTTATTATAATATGTAACAGAAAGATAAAACCCAAGGTGACTATACATATCCAGCTTTAAAAAACTTTGAAACACTGGGGGACCTAATTTGCATATCTGTCCCTGTGCCCGGGATTGGGTATAGAGAAAGACACACGTGAATAGGTATTTGAAAAATTTCCTAAATATGTGATAAACTCAAGGCTTCTGGAATAAAGTGACCTAATGGGAACCACATACTGATTTCAAAATTACCAAGGCTTGGGGGTTCCCACTGCAAAAAATCAAAGTTCCCTGGAGGTGGTCCAGGCAATCAGGGATTAGGAGGAAGTGTGCCAGTCCTGGGTAGCTTTTGCACTTGCTCACAGGTTAGTCACAGCACAGGTACTAGCAATATCAAACCAAACTGGTCAATACCACAGTGCTAGACTGGAAAAGAGGGAACAAAGTATTAATCACATGACAGGTTTCAGATAGAAGATTGTGAGAGCTGAACGGGAGCAAATATTTCTAACCTACTTGGTGAATTTGAACTAAGGCTTAGTGCCTTCAGGAGAAAATTCAGCAGTAGGATGTGGGGGACGGGGGAAGGGTTGCCCATATGAATTCTCGTGCACCATAACATACTAAAGGACTGTCTTGAAAAGCCAGAATCTTGCCTTCTGGGCTGTGTCACTGAACATTTCCCGTATACGTCAGTCTGTTCTCCAAGTTCCAGCACAAAGCCAATTCCTTTTTCGAAGACTTTCTGTTGCCCACAGTCAGAAATAATTCCTCTCTCCTTCATCTCTCAAAGTATTTGTTCCAATTTTCTCATATCATTTAGCACTTTATACTATGTATTCCAGTTATGTATGTGCATCTTTTACTTCCCCCATTAATCTGTGAGCTCATAAAAATTATGTTATACGCATTCTCCACAAGGTCTGGCCATGGACTTGCATATCATTGCTGAGAAAGGGCTCACTGTCAGCTTAAGTACTACCTGAGGACCTCAAGATGCCAAATCTTCCCCATCTCTTTTGAGTTTGAATCGCCATATGCAATGCGCTTTTTGACTATGCTTTGGTGAGGGTCACAGAATTCAGAATTTGTGCTACCATATATGCACTACAAGTACATGCTACTTTTGCATTTATAACATTTAGGGGAATGGAAAAGTTTTCTGTCAGTGTTAGTAAGAACTGTTCATCTTTTTCAGATTCTTGTGTGAAGAGAGTAGAGGTTGATTTTCATGAATGAAAACTGAGAAAATATTTTAATGTCTGTTTTTAATAATAACAATGATTTGTGCAGGCTACATACTTTAAGCTATTTCCTAAGATTATATCACTTAAATCCTTACAAAAGTTATAATATTCTTCTGTAAAGACAAACTAACACTCCACATATTGTCTATAAACCTAAAATAGCAATGAAAATGTCTTAAAGAGAGGAAATAGAAACAAAATTCATGCCACATTCAAAGCAAGCAATTTTCTGTGATTTTAAGCATGTGCAAAGAAATTCTGAGTAACCTGCACATTCAAGTTATGATTTCGAAGAAATGAAGATGTGGGGTCTACTTATGTTCCAAGGAGTTCTTTTTTGCCTTTTCTCCCAAGGCTATCTTTTTTTTTTTTTTTTTGTATTATTATGGATGAAATTGGTTTAGAACGTAGAAAACAGAATTGATATTTCATTCTTGAATAATGCAGAAGCGAATATACATAGGAAAGTTTTTCCAAAGCATGTCTGAGTATATACCTTTGAATTTTACTTGAAAACATGTCATTCCATTCAGAATCTGAATTAAGATGCACTATTTTTTGCTGAAGGCTATTTTAAATTAGGCTAATAAATTGCTACTCTCTGCCTTGCGTGATAATGCATTACATTATCTACTGATGTACATGTATTGTTTGACTCTAATGGTGTGGAAATTAAATGTTAGACATGGGCCAGATGTTCCTATAGATGAATATGAAGAATGACTCTGGCATAGTTATGTCTCATCGGGATGGAGGGGAAGAATGCAGTAACCAACAGCAATAACAAACACCCAAGAATGCCCTCTGATACTGATCTCTAGTAAGAACTAACACTGTGCCAGCCTAGATCCTGTCTTAGTCCCCACCTTTGAGGAATGTTGTAAATATCAGCAGTATTTGCACCTGTTCATGAGGAAAGAAATGCTATTTCCTAAAACATAAAATAATATATAGTTGTGAATATAAAACTACCCAGAGGGGTGTCCAGAGACACCCCTGGTAAATATTTGTCATCTTTATTTGACAGACGGGAGCAGCTTGAAATGTTTCCCTGGATTTTGCACCTCCACGTGGCAGTGAGATTTCCACGGGTCATTCCTCTGCTCTGCGCAGTTCACAGCAGGGTAGGAGGGATATGGAACTTGGGGGAAGGGAAATGGTAAACAAATGGGCCTTATGGTGAATTATAATGAAGAGTCCCTGCTGGCTTTAGAACCACTGGGGAAAAAACAAAGAAAGAAAGAAAGAAGAAACCCATAATCTCCCATTTGAGGTTAACTTACAAATGGGATCATAGTTCAAATAGCAGAAACACGTCACAAGAATGAGGTGGGGGTAGGAAAGTACATATGAAGTTTGCTGCTTCTGCTTCTAGCGGTGCTAACTAGACTACTACTAATATGTAGATATATATTTGGAAGTCATCAGAGAAGTGGTTATAGGAGATGAATACATCACATCCTCACCTACTCAGTGATAAATGATGTTTTTGCAGATCTGTGCTGATGGATGTCCGCACCCTGTGGACTTCCCGAAGCTTTGCGGTGGGCGTATTTCAGTTGTGGATAAAAACGTGAAAAAGGAAATCCATGGGTGTGCTCAATAATATCTCAGAAGAACTGTGGAGAGAGACAAATGTTACTCAGTGAAAGGCTAGATGAGTGCTTGTAATGTCTTCTTTTAAAAAAGTTGCCAAATAGTAAAAGGAATATCATGGGGAAAATGTAACATGAAGAAAGAGAAGAATTTATTCCTTCAAGAGTTATTTCAGCTGCAAGTGTTGCTATCAATTCTTTCCCTTACTGTCTTGTGGTTTTCTTGAACTTTGCGATAGTGAGGGATTCATCGCTCTGTGCCCTAGAGGTTTGTCTGTGTGCTTCCTTCATTAACAGTCATATTTCCTTTCTGATTTATGTGAAATCTTTTTTTTCTTTGTTTAGCATCATTTCTGATTTTTAGCCCAATAAACTTTGATTCCTCAAGGATAGCCTAATTTCTATCTTTTGCTTTTTCTTTCTTTCTTATTTCTAACTTTATTATGTCACTTTCAAAGCAGTGTCTTGAAAACCTTTTCCTAGTTGATAATAAAGGTAAAGGAGTCAGATTTTATCCCTCATATGATTTTTGTACACAGATGAATGCTGTGCCTTTCTGGATCTCCCTCTCAAAATGTATGTGAGCAGAAACCTACTGTTTTCCCATTTTAAAGCATTAATATTATTAATTACATACTTAATAGCTTCTTGGTATCATCAATTCCAGACAAATTAAAAGGGGGTGTGTATTCCTGCCTCCCAGGACCATTGAGGTGCTCGAAATGATGACTTTCTGGATCACTCACCTTTGAGATAAAATTGCTTCCATTCATTTTAGTCCTGGAAGTTTTCCTTTCTTATCAGCTAAACAAATCCATTGTCAGGATTCTGGAAACAGATTACTTGCAGAATACCCTTTGGTAGGTGAATGTTGGGTTTTTTGTGCTTCACAAGCTTCCTGGTTATTTTTCCAACTTCAAACATTGAAGCCCTTGGCATTAAGCTGAAACTTTAGTCTTGTTCTTGATGGATCAGTTCCTCTAGACTCACACGTCTTCAGCATTGGCATAGCAAGTGGATGGCAAGCCCAGAACAAAGGGTAAAAGGTGACCAGCAGTCACCTCTACAAGAAGAGTCACCCACAGAATCCAGGCTAGTTCACCAGGTATTTTATTGCGGTTCCAAGCTGAAGCCTTAACTGGCCTCAGCCTTTGAGACCCTGAAGGAGAAGATGACCACGGCAGGATAGGATGGAACCCAGGACCCTGAGTGACGTTCAGATAGTAAATATTGTGTAGCCAGAATGGTATTTGGGTCAAGAATACGATTTTGAGAGTTAGGCATGAAATGGAATCACATCTTTACCACATACTAGCTGTGTGGTCCTGGCCACATTGTTTACATTCATTCAGTCTCAGCTTCTCATCTGTGCAATATGTGTGATCATAGTTCCTACTTCATGGATTGCTGTATTAAATGAGATAGTATACATAAAAATGTTTAGCTCAGTGTCCAGTGCAATGTATACCCTCTATTCCTGTTATCTGCTATTAGTAGGACATTAATTATAATCATAATCCCACTAGCAAAAATTAGGAAAAGGGATTATTATTGAGAATTCAGACAGACACTTTGGCTGTTTAGGGGAGCCAGATAATATCAGACATTGATAAACTCCCTCTTCTACTTATTTTGCATGTCATATTTATCATGATGTTTGTGAAATAGATACCACATGCTTTATTAGGTGATCATAACCATTCAATATATTACTTTGGGTTTACTTGGAACAGACTCAATATTGTTTGAAAATTAATTTTCATTTTTAATTCCATGGTAACTGGTCAGTATCTATCATTTAAATCAACAAAAATAATCAGGTATGCCATCTAGTAGTATAATGATCTAAAGGATGCACAACAAATATTAGCGTTTTTCCTAAATCCAACAAAAAATGAGGGGAATTGAAATGGACATTGAACGTGGGATAAGAAAATGTTTATATTTCATACCTTCTAACTTTATTCATTTTATTTTTGCTCTCCTTATATAACATTCAAAGAATACAAAATATAGAGAGAGTAAAGAGTCTGCCCTTTGAAATCTTCCCAATTCTGCTCTTTTCTTTAGAAGTAGCTACTGTTAAGAGCTCAATGTGTGTTTAGTTCTTACATATTTTCACACAAAAAAAATATGCACATGGATGAACATACATTTTTAAATAGATGGGATTATTTAGTCTAACAGCCCCACATCCCTGCTATTGTCTGTTTTTCTGATTATGACCATTTCATTGGGAGTGAAGTGGTATCTCATTGTGGTTTTGGTTTACACTTCCCTAATGAATGATGATGTTGAGCATCTTGTCATGTGCTTATGGGCATTTTTTTTTTGAGACAGGGTGTCCAGTCCAGGCTAGAGTGCAGTGGCATCAGCATGGCTCACTGCAGCCTCAAACTCCTGGGCTCAAGCAATTTCCTACCTCAGTCTCCTAAAGCGCTAGGATTACAGGCATGAGCCACTGTGCACAGTGCATTTGTATATCTTCATTGGAGAAATGTCTATTTAAATTCTTTATCCATTTTGCTGTTCAGTTGTAAGAGTTCTTTATACCTTATGTATGAATACTAGACCCTTATCAGATGTATGATTTGCAAATAAGTTGTCTTTTCACTTTTTAGATAATGCCCTTTGGTTTACAATTAAAAAAAATGTGATGAGTCTAACATTTATTTTGTTGTTATTACTTGTAATTTTGACATTATATGTAAGAAATCTAAGGTCATGAAGATTTACATGTTTGTTTTCTTGGAAGAGTTTATAGTCTCAGCTATTGCACTTAGGTTTTTGATCCATTTTGGCTTAAAGTTTGCCTATGTTGTGAGGTGGTTTTAGAATCAGCTTGCCAATTTCTGCAAACAACTGAGCTGGGATTTTGACAGGAATTGTGTTGAACATATAGACCAATTTGAGGAGTATTATCATCTTAACGATATTAATTCTTCAATTCCTGAATGTAAGATGTCTCATTTATTTAGGTCTTTGTTATTTTTTTAATGACATTCTATAGTTTTTGGTGTACAAATATTACACTTATTTAATTACCGATATATCCTTTTTGATGCTATTGTAAATGAAATCGTTTTCTTAATTTTGCTTCCAGATTGTTCATTGCTAACGTATAGAAACACAGTTGGGTTTTTGTATGTGGATCTTATGTCCTGCACCCTTGCAGAACTCGCTTCTAGCTTTAATAGTTTTTTTTTTTTTTTTGCGAATACTTTGGGATTTTCTACAGGCAAGAACATGTCATAAAAATAGTTTTGCTCTTTCCTTTCCAATCTGTATGCCTTGTATTTCATGTTCTTGCTTAATTGCCCTGGCTAGAACCTCAAATACGTACAATGCTGGAAAAAAATATCAAGAACAGACATCCTGGTTTTGTTTTTGACCTTAGAGGAAAAGCTTTCATTGTTCCACCATTAAGTATGATTTTATGTGTATATTTGTCATAGATACCCTTTATCAGTATGAGAATGTTCTTTGCTATTCCCAGGTTTTTTAGTGTTTTTATTATTAAAAGGTGTTGAATTTTGTCACATGCTTCTCCTGCATTCGTTAAGATAAAAATGTGTTTTTGTTCTTTATTCTGTTGATACGATATATTACATTGATTGGTTTTCTTATACTGAACCAACTTTGTCTTCTTGGAATAAAATATACACTTGGTCATGGTATATAATTCTTTGTATATGCTGCTGGATTTGGTTTGCTAGCCTTTTGTTGAAGATCTCTAGTTATAAAATATATTGGTCTACAGTTTCTTTTAGTTTTGCATTGCTTTCATCTATTTTTGATAGCAGGGTAATAATAACATCATAGAATGAGTTGGAAAATATTTCCACCTCTTCAGAATTGCTTATGGCCTCTTCAGTCTTTCAAAAGAGTTTGAAAAAGATTGGTGCTAATGCTTCTTTAAATGTTTGGTAGAATTCAGTGACGGAAACTGGTCTTAGAAGTTTCTTTGTGGGAAACTTTTCGTTAATTACTAAACTTTTTGTTAACCATTAAACTTTTTGTTTAGTAATTAAATCTCTTTATTTGTTATAGGCCTATTCATTTTTTAAGAAAATTCCTAGGTCCATTTTTGTAGTTTGTATCTTTCTAGGAAATTGTACATTTCATCTAGACTATCTAATTTGTTGGCATACAATAAATTTTGTATACAGATATAACTCATTCTTCTTAATTTCTGGGTGATATTCTGTGGCATGGATGTACTTTAAGTTGTTTAGGTATCAAGATTTTCCCCTTATTTTTCCTACTATGAGCAGTATTACAAGTAACAAGAAACAAATTGATCTCACTCATTTGAGCAAATTTTTTGCTAGTAATCTATTTTCAGATTTTTATTTTGTTTTTCTCTTATTATGTATCTGTACTAATAATTCTTTTAGGTTCTCTGTTCCTTTAACTTCTCAGGCTATTGTGTTTAACCACATAATTTTCTTACTTTCAAGTCATGTGGAGGAGGCAACATTAAGTGTTCCCCAAATTCCTAAACACACAGAAATACTGCACTCCTCAGCTCCTCTTGCAGTTAGATTAGAGCTATGTGACTATTTCTGGTAAATAGGCTGTAAGCAAATCTGAGGCTTTTCACTTTTAGGTAAATGGAAAACAAATGCAAGAATTAGTTCTCTACATTCTCTTTTCCTCTATATTTATCATTTTGGGATTGCTCAATAATATGGCAGAGTTACAAGATGGTGGCCATGTGACTCTTTGAGCAACAACCTGAAAATAGCTGCTGATACCACAGGGAGCTTCCTGACTTTATCAGACTTTGTCGTACTGTCACTGAAATTCTGGGTTAATTTGTCATGGTAGCAGGACATAGGTTTTCCTGACTGATACAAAGGAGCATGCATTTACTCCTCCAATCCTTACCAGCCTTCATTTATTTTGCCTTGTTCTTCATTCCTTTACTAGGTAATCTCCTCCTGCTGGGTCCAGCAACTAGATAGTGAGTTAATCAAATGAAATGATGGCTAAAAGATAGAATAAGGGGGAATTAAAAATTGTGTGGGTAAAAGGAAAATGAGTTTTTCTTGGAAGTAACACATGAGGTAGTTGCAAATCCCAGTTACTTAAGACTGTCTTGGGGTCTCAATAAAGCTGATCCTCTTTGTCCCTCATTTGTAGTAGGAGACTTGTCTTTAATTTTGAATTTTTTGGATACATAATTGTTGTATATATTTGTAGGGTACATGTGACATTTTGATACAAGCATATAATGTGTAATGATAAAATTCAGGTAATTTGGAGGGATATCCATCACCTCAAACATTTACCATTTCTTTGTGTTAGGAGCATTCCAAATTTTTTCTTCTAGCTATTCTGAAATATTCAATAATTTCAAATTCCATCTATGTTGCTGCAAATGACAGGATTTCATTCTTATTTATGAATAAATAATAGTCAGTTATGTATATATATCACATTTTCTTTATCCATTTATCATTGGTGGACACTTAGGTTGATTCCATATTTTGGCTGTTGTGAATAGTGTTGCAATAAACATGGTAGTGCAGATATCTCTTCAATATAATGATTTCCTTCCTTTTGTATATAGCCCCCGCAGTGGGATTGCTGGATCATACAGTAATTCTATTTTTGGGTTTTTTTTTTTTTTGAGTTAATTCCATGCTATTTTCCATAGTGGCTGAACTAATTTACATTCCCAACAACAATGTACAGGGTTCCTCCTTCTCTGCATCCTTGTCAGCATTTGTTATTTTCTGTCTTTTTGATAGCAGCCATTCTAACTGAGGTAAGATAATATCTCATTGTGGTTTCAATTTGCCTTTCCCTGATGATTACTGATATTGAGCATTTTTCATACACCTGTTGTCCATTTGTATGTTTTCTTTGGAGAAATGTCTATTCAGATCTTATGTCCATTTTAAATTGGATCGTTTGGTTTTTTGCTATTGAGTTGTCTGATTTTCTTTTATATTCTGGTTATTAATCCTTTGTTGAATGAATAGTTTATAAATACTTTCTCCCATTCTGTGAGTTGTCTCCTCACTCTTTGGATTGTTTCCTTTGCTGTACAGAAGCTTTTTAGCCTCATGTGATTTCATTTGTCAGTTTTTGTTTTGGTTGGCTGTGCTTTTGAGGTCTTACTCAAGAAATCTCTGCATAGACAAATGTCCGGAGGTGTTTCCCCAATGTTTTCTTCTAGAAGTTTTATGTTTTCAGATCTTATACTTAAGTCTTCAATGTATTTTGATTTGAATTTCATGTATGATGAGACACAGGAGTCTAATTTCATTGCTCTGCATAGATATCCAGTTTTCCCAGGACCATTTATTGAAGAGACTGTCCTTTTCCTAATGTATGTTCTTGACACCTTTTGTCAAAATTAGCTGGCTATAAATACATGGATTTATTTCTGGGTTCTCTATTCTGTTTCATTGGTCTATGTTTTGTTTACTAGAGATGTGTAGTATATTCTGAAGTCTGGTAGTGTGATGCCTCCAGCATTGTTCTTTTTGCTCAGGATTGTTTTTGTTGTTCAGGGACTTTTGGTTCCATATGGATTTTAGGATTGTTTGTTTCTATTTCTCTAAAGAATGTCATTGGTATTTTGACACGGATTTTATTGAATCTGTTGAATGATTTGGGTAGTATGGACATTTAAACAATATTAAATCTTCCAAGCCATGAACATGGGATATTTTTCTGGTTTATTGTGTGTCCTCTTCAATTGTTTTCATCAATGTTCTATAGTTTTTATTATAGAAATCTTCCACTTCTTTGGTCAAGTTTGTTTCTAGATATTTTATTTATTTAATTTTTTAAGCTATTAGACATGGATTGCTTTCCTGATTTCTTTTTCAGATAGTTTGCTGTTGGCATATAGAAATGTTTTTGATTTTTGTATGTTGATTTTGTATCTTGCAACTTTACTGAATTCATTTATCAGTTGTAACAGGTTTTTGTTTTTTTGCAGAGTCTTTAGGTTTTTCTAAATATAAGATAATATCATCTGGAAATAAGGACAATTCGACTTTCTTTCCAATTTGAATGTCCATTATTTCTTTCTTTTGCTAATTGCTCTGGTTAAAACTTCCAGTACTATGTTGAATAAAAGTGGTAAAAGTGGGCATCCTTGTCTTGTTCCAGATCTTAGAAGAAAGCATTTCAATTTTTTCCCATTTAGTATGATGCTAGCTGTGAGTTTGTCATATATGCTTTTCATGACTTTGAAGTATGTTCCTTCTATATCCTATTTGCTGAGATTTTACCGTTAATGGATGTTGAATATTACCAAATGCTTTTTTGACATCTACTGAAATTAGCATTTGATTTATTTTCTTGATTCTATTAATACGATATATCACATTTATTCATTTACATATGTGGAACCATTCTTGCATCCGTTAGATGAACTTCACTTTACCATGGTGAATTACATTTTCAATGTATTGTTGAATTCAGTTTGCAGTGTTTTGCTGAGGATTTTTGCATCAATGTTTGTCAATGATATTGGCCTGTAGTTTTCCTCTTTTGTTGTATGTGTTTGGTTTTGGTATCAGAGATGTCCTCGTAGAATGGGTTTGGAAGTATTCTCTTCTCTTCAATTTTTTTGGAATAATTTGAGTATAATTGATATTATTTATTCTTTAAATGTTTGGTAGAATTCAACAGTGAAGCCATCAGATTCTGGGCTTTTCTCAGATGAGTCATTTTAATTACTGCTTCTATCTCATTGCTCATTATTTGTCTGTTTAGATTTTCTATTTCATTATGGTTTAAACTTGGTAGGTTTTGTGTGTCTGGAAATTTATCCATTTCTATTACATTTTCCAATTTATTGGCATATTGTTGCTTGCAATAGTCTCTAATGGGCCTTTAAATTTCTGTAGTATCAGATGAAATGTCTCCTTTTTCTTCTCTAATTTTAGTTATTTATGTTTTCTCTCATTTTTTCTTAGTCTATCTAAAGGTTTGCAATTTTGTTTATTTTTCCAAAAAACAGCTTTTTTGTTGACTTTTGTATTTTTTAGCCTCAATTTCATTTATTTCTGCTCTCATCTTTATTATTTCTTGCCTTCTACTAATTTAGGGTTTGGTTTGCTCCTGTTTTTCTATTTCTTTAAGGTGCACAATTAGGTTGCTTATGGAAGTCTTCCTACTTTTTGATGTAGAGATTTATTGCTACAAACTTTCTTCTTAGTGCTGCTTTTATTGTATCCCATGGGTTTTAGCATGTTGTCTTTTCACTTTCATTTGTTTCAAGAAACTTTTAAATGTCTGCCTTACTTTTTTCATTGATCCATTGGCCATTCAGAAGTATGGTGTTTAATTTCCATGTATTTGTATATTTTCCAAAGTTTCTCTTGTTATTGATTTCTAGTGTTATTCCACTGCAGTCAGAAAAAACATTTGACATGATTTCAAGCTTTTTAAATTTGTTATGACTTGTTTTGTGGCCTAACATATGGTCTATCCTGGAGAATTTCCCATGTGCTGATGAGAAGAATGTGGATTCTGCAACTGTTTGGTGAAATGTTCTGTAAATGTCAGGTAGGTGCATTTGGTGTATAGATTAATTCTGAAGTTTCTTTATTGACTTTCTGTCTGGATGATCTGTCCATTGCTGAAAGAGGGATGTTGAAGTCCCCTGCTATCACTGTGTTGAAGTCTACCTCTCCTTTTAGATCTACTAATATTTGCTCTATATGTTTGGGTACTTTGATGTTGTTGGTTGCATATATATTATGCAAAAGTAATATTTCTATTACTCTTGCTGAATTGACCTTTTTATCATTATATAATAGGATTCTTTGTCTCCTCTTACAGTTTTTTACTTGAAATAGTCTTTTTTATGATATAAGTATAGCTGCTTCTAGTCTTTTTTGGTTTCCATTTGCATAAAATAACTTTTTCCATCTTTTATTTTCAATCTACCCATGTCTTTATAGGTGAAGTGAATTTCTCATAGGCACTGTATAGTTGGGTCTTGTTTCTTTACCCATTCAGCTACTCTATGTCTTTTAATTGGAGAATCTAGTCTATTTACACTCAATGTTATTATTAATAGGTAAGGACTTACTACTGCCATTTTGCTATTTGTTTTCTGGTCATTTTGCAAATCCTTACTTCCTTTCTTCCTGTATTCCTTTGTGGATAAGTGGCTTTCTCTGGTAGTATGTGTTAATTCCTTAATTTATTTTTAGTGTATCCATTATGGGTTTTTACTTTGTAGTTACCACAAGGCTTGCAAAAATAATCTTGTAGTTGTAACAATTTAACTTTGATCACAAAGAAGAAACAAAAAGCCAAGTGAAAACTAAAAAACTCTGCAGTTTAACTCCACCCTCTCCACTTTTTGGCTTTTTGTTGTCTCTATTTATCTTTTTATATTGTCCATCCCTTAACAAATTGTTATAGCTATCATTATTTTTGGTAGATTTGTCTTTTAATTGTCATACTAAATATATGAGTGTTTTTCACACAGCAATTACAGTATTAGAATATTCTGAATTTGTTGTGTACTTTTGTGAAATTTTATATGTTCAGATGATTTCTTGTTACACATTAGCGTTTTTTTCTTTCAAACTGAAGAACTTTCTTTAGCATTTCTTATAAGACAGGTCTGGTGAAAATGAATTCCCTCAGATTTTGTTTTCCTGAAAATATCTTTATTTCTCCTTAATGTTTAAAGATTAGCTTTGCAGGGTACAGTTTTCTCAGTTAGAAGGTTTTTTCTTTTCTGCACTTTGAATATATCATCCTACATCCTCCAGGCCTGTAAGGTTTCCTCTGAGAAGTCTATTGCCAGATGTTCAGAGATTCTTTATGTATTTTTTGTTCATTTTCTCTTGCTGCTTTTAGGAATCTTTCTTAGTTCTTGATCTTTGAGAGTTTTATTATTATATACTATGTGGTAGTCTTTGGATTCAATCCACTTGGTATTCTTTGACCTTCTTGTACCTACATATTCATATTTATCTCTAGGTTTAGAAAGTACTCTGTTACTATTTCTTTGAATATACCTGCTATCCCATCTCTTTCTTTATATCTTCTTTAAGGCCAATTACTGTTAGTTTTTCCCTTTTGAGGCTATTTTCTAGATCTTGTAAATGTACTTCATGCGTTTATCCATTTTTCTTCTGTAACTGTGTATTTTTAAATAGCTGTTCTCAAGCTCACCAATTCTTTCTTCTACTTGATTAATTCTGCTGCTGAGACATTCTGATACATTTCTCAGTTTATCTATTGAATTTTTCAACTCCAGGGTTTCTGTTTTATTTTTTAATTATTTTAATCTGTATTAAATTTCTCTCATAGATTTATGAATGTCTTCTTTGTCATCTTGAAGGTTGTTGAACTTTCTCATATAGCTATTTTGAGTTTCCTATTTGAGAGGTTATATATTTCTGTCACCCGGGATTGATCACTAGTGCCTTATTTAGTCTGTTTGCTGAGGTCATATTTTCCTATATGTTCTTGATACTTACAAATGTGTGTCCATGCCTAGGCATTGAAGAATTAGGTATTGATTCTAGTCTTCATAGGCTGGCTTGTTTGTACCTTTCCTTCTTCAGAGGGCTTCCCAAGAATTTCAAAGGGACTAAGTGTTAAGTTACCTAAGCCTTTGGTTGCTGTAACCATTTCAGCACTGGAAGCCACGCTAAGCCCAGGTTGCCATGACTACTGCAGACTTCCAGATATCCAGCACCGATGGACTCGAGGAAGATAAGGGTGAAGGCCCTGCGCTCCCAGGCAAATTCTTTCATTTTCTTTCCCCTAAATAAAAGGAGGCCCTCTCCACACTGCACTGCTTGGAGTTGGAGGAGAAGTAATACAGGCACTGCCATGGTGGGTGCGGCTGGCACTATGCCGGATCACACCCAAAGCCATGACCTCCCAGACCAGCACAGTACTGGGGCTCACTCAAGGCCTGTGGCTGCTACTGCCTAACTGCCACTTAAGTTTATTTAAGGCCTGAGGCCACTTTAGTCAGTAGGTGGTGAAGTCTGCTGGGATGGGTTTGTTTTACCAGAGCAGTGGAATCCCTTCTGGCTGAGGTGGGCTCTAGAAGTGCCATCAAAGTGCAATGGACTAGAATCTAGGGCTTCTGGATTCTGCCTGATGTTTATTTTACTGTGGCTAGGCTGGTACTTGGTTGCAAGACAAAGTCCCCTGTACTCTTCCTTATTCCTCCAAGTGGAAGGAGTCTCTCTCTACACTGAACTGCCTGGAGTTGGGGCAGGGGTGACACAGGAATTCCCATGGCCTCTGCATCTAATGTCACACTGGGACCTATCCCAAGCTGACAGCCTCTAAGACCAGTGCACCACCAGGGCTCACCCAAGGACAGCAGTTACTATGGCCTAATTGCTACTCAAATTTATTTGGAGTCCCAGGCCGCTTTATTCAGCCAGTGGTGAAGTGAGTAAGGACTCAGTTACTCCTACTGGGTCAGTAGATTCTCCTCTGGCCCAGGGCTAGTCTAAATGCCTTCTCTGTGGGCACCACCAGAATTCTGTCTGATGCTGTGTTTCATTGTGACAGGGCAGCACTGAGTTCCGATGAAAAGTCCCACATTCTGTTCTCCTGTGTTAGTCAGCTTTGAGTTGCTGTAAGAAAAATGCCTGAGGGCAAGTTATAAAGAAAAGAGGTTTATTTGGTGCACAATTCTCCAGGCTGTACAAAAAGCATGGTGCCGATATCTACTTCTGTAAAGCCCTCAGGAAGATTTTACTCAAGGTAGAAGGCAAAGGGGAAGCAGGCGTCACATGGCAACAGAGGAAGAGAGAGAGAGAGGAGGATGTGCCAGGCTCTTTTTAACAACCAGATCTTGTGAGAACTAATAGAGCGAGAACTCACTCATTGCTGCAAGGAGGGCACCAAGCCTTTCATGAAGAATCCTCCCCCATAACTCAAACACCTCCAACCCTGGAGATCAAATTTCAACATGAGATTTGGAAGGGGCAAGTATCCAAACCATGTCATCTCCCTTCCCCAAGCGCACAGGAACTCTCTCCTGGCTGTACTCCCTGGAGTTGGGGGAGGGGTGATGAAAGCAAAATAAGACTTTCCTTCCTACTGTCTTTAATTCATCTTTCCCTTCAAAACATATTATTACGTTAAAACCAGGTACTGTGATCATTCACCCGATTTTGGTTCTTATGAAGGTGGTTTCTTGTGTGGATAATTTTTCCTTTTGATGTTCCTGTGGGGGTGGTATGGATAATCACTGGTGGGTTTTATTTGGCCATCTTGCTCTGCCTACACCAGCAGAAGGCTTGTTTTTGTAGCTTGGTCTTTCCAGTGATTTCCTATGGACTTTTAAGCATAATTTCAAAAAATTAACTTACCAAAATAATTTAGAAGCAGTATCATGATAATTTTAAGGGATGATGCATATTTAACCTAAAACTAAATTAAGCCAAATTTAAAATTGGAAAAAAAAATTTTAAAATGGCATCTAATAATTTTAATTTGACATGATTTTAATGAAAGCAATAAATTACTTAAAATAGAGATCATTACTGTTAATATTCCCTATAGATTATTTAAATAATCTCTCTGCATATATTGAGAGGGAAATAAAGAAAAATGTAGATAAAATATGTAGATGAGGGAAGAAAAGACAAAATAATTTCAAAGTAAGATGCTTGGATAAATGTTATTTTAAAATAGCAGCTAGTGATTTAATTTGACATGAATTTAATGAAAGAAAAAGCAACTAAGGTGAATAAAAGAATTGTAGAACTTCATATTTTTTTCATTATGAGAGGTAATAAATACTAAAAGATTCTTCTAAATTAAAAACAGTATTTAAACCAACAATAAATTGTAGTCAGCAGGATTTATTTAAATTATACATTTTAATTTTAGTCATCATCATTAACTCCTTCTATGAAAAATGAGATAATTAGAAATCTCTATT
The DNA here is from genome assembly GCA_963575035.1 of Avahi laniger. NCBI lineage: Eukaryota > Metazoa > Chordata > Mammalia > Primates > Indriidae > Avahi > Avahi laniger. The sequence goes on from CAUYSK010107187.1 coordinate 39,133, forward strand.
TCTTCTTTCTTCTCAGTTTGTTGCTTTTATAATATTTGAGTTGTGGTAGTTTATTATATAGTTGCTCTGTAACAATAATTGCCTCATTTATTTTATCTTAGGTTTATACGTAAATGACTTAAGTGTTCAGTCACTATCCTTAACCATGGTTTCTCAATTTCTGGATTCTTTGCTGTGATTCATCTCTTCATTGGTTGCACTGAATCTTTGAGTAGGTTCTTCAAAACAATTTCATTGTTGCTGAGTTTCATTAAACCTGTTATTTCATATATAAAATGCCTTTCTTTTTTATTTATAGCTGAGGAACAATTTGATTTTATGTAATGGAGGTTTTGTTACATTGTTTCTGAAAGTGAGTATCCATTCAAAGGCCATATTTCCCACTTATAAGTTACTTGCTTTTTCTTTTTTGAAACTTAATGAATGCTTTATTTAGTTTGAAATTCAATAACTTAATTAAATGTATTTTTATATCACTAGCTTTTTATTACTACAACTTTTCTTGGCCTATGATATGCCCTATTAACTGAAAGTTTCAGTCACTCATTTATTTTAGGTACATTTTCCTCTATTATATCTCTTGTTTTCTTCTGTTCTGTTTGTTGGTATCCTTACTTCAGCAATACCAATCACCCTACGGTGCATGGACTATAGCGTCCATCTCTATTGTCTTTCTAATTATTTTAAACTTGTTGTCTATTTTTATTCAATATGACTAAAAAAGCCTTATCTCTATGATGATTTCTTTTTATTGCTGCTTCTAGTTTGTTTAACATATTGTTTGTTTTGTATCATAATTTTCTTTTTGTTTACAATAATTTCTTTCTTCTCATTTTGATCTTTTATTATATTATTGTGCTTTCCTCATGTTTACTGAATCCATGTCCTTGTTGGATTATTTAATGAATGCAAAACACCAGCAAAGAATCTGCCTTAGTTCCTTGGACTATATAGTCTTTCAAATTGAATTATCTGTGTTATCTTTTAAAATCAATGCCCGTCTCCACTTATATATTTTTATTTTTATTTTTTGGGTGCAATATATTTTCATTGCTCTTAAACCACTTTTTCCTCTTCCACCTTTGTTAAGATGTTATTTTTATTCTAAAATAGTGTAAGTGGTTTCTCCTTGACATCGTTCCCACCGTGTCAGGGATCGTTTGTCTTCCCCTGTGAACTGGAAGGCACAGAAGGCAGGTGGTAGAGGGAGGGAAGCACAGCTGGGACTGATTACAGTCTTTGTGAGGTCCTGGGTTCAGTCTTGCTGCTGAGATCCCAGCAGATGTCCTTTATTGGACTCCATCACACCCAGCTTGGCATGAATTCAACTCTTCTGAGCTTTGGCTCACTCCCTTTATTTAGCGCTGTATACTGGAGCAAGAGAATCAGGGAGCCCTTCCTGCTTCCGCCAATGTCCAAATGTGGTTTGTAGAGCATCTACTCAGTGTTTTATCTTGATTTTCCCAGACGTTATCTACTCATCTCTTCAGCCCACTCATCTTCAAGTTGTAGAGTGTTCAGAAGTATTCTCAGGATTTGTGTAGCTTCCTACATCCTCAGTGCTGCTTCTGGAAGTGGGAGCAGTGTTGGGAGTCCTGTCGATTTGCCCATTACACCAGAATCTTCTGTTATTTTACTAATCGTCACTTTTCTAACCATTCCCCATTATTTCTGATGCTGGGAAATTTTTGACAGTGTTGTTTTTATTTTGTTTTTATCTATTGGAGGAGAAAAATTCTTAACCACAACTTCATAGTGCCTCCATCCTTCAGATAAAAAGTTATTTTCAACTGTATTTGTGACATATGTATCATAAGAGATTAGAGCAAAAATACTAATGTATTACAATAAGTATTAATACTTATTGCTTGTTTTAAATATTTTGTTTCACATGTTGTCAACAACTTAGGTTCAATAATTTGGACTATCAAATGTTAAAATGTATCAACATCGAGTGTTCACTTTGTACGAAGTGTTGGGGCTGGGTGGTATGAAAGACGTAAAAGTGAGTAAGTAGGACAGGAACGAGGAGAGAGGCAAATATGCTTAGACCATTCTACAAGGTCACATTAAGTCCTTTCAATAACAAATCACAGACAAAAAGTAAAGGTGAGCTAAACAAGAGAGATAGTATATCCAGTTAAGAGAATATCAAAAGCCGTAATCGAGAACTTGGCATTGATAATGTATTCTGAAAATGGTCAGGGAAACGGGTAGGTACATTTAAAGTAAAGAAAGTAAAGAAATTAAAGGGATAAGCATTAGACATGGAGGTAGAAAAGCATAAAATGTAGCTGGAAAAGAATAAGCTATACAATAAGCAAACATTCACCTAGGAGATAGCAATCATGCTGTATTCAGTCACTTCTCCTCACTTACAACTAAATTTTTTATTATGATAAGCTCATTCACCTAGACTCTTCCTTTCCCAAAACAAAATCTCTGATCCTTATCCCACGCCTCTGCATACCTGTTTGTTAGACCTGCCCCACCAGTTCAGTGACAGGCTCTGATCACTCATATTTAAAGTGAGATTCATGTAGGCATTGCATTGGTACAAGGAAATAAGTTGATATAGCACTTTGAAAATCATGACCCATGAGAAAGAGAACAATGAATTTGTTCATTGGAAGCCATCCATAGCATGAAGCATACTATTCAATATAATAAAAGTGTCTAAAATTATGACATTCGTGTTATTCAAAATAGCCAACTATTGGATGCAGTATCCCACTTGAATGTTGCATCTAGTGATTAAAATTTCTGCTGTGATTCTAAAGTGAATTTAATCTACCTTGTCATAAATGTCAGTGGCTATGAATTTTGAAACAACTAAAAATGGAGCTTTTACAACAATAGCATTCCTTAGTATTTACTTAAGTGAGTTAAAACTTACATCCAAACAATACCTGCATATGATTTTTATAGCAGCTTTATTCATAATTGCTAAAATTTGGAAGCAACCAACATGTCTTTTAATAGGTGACTGGATAAACTGTGGTATATCCAGACAATGGAATACTATTCAATATTAAAATGAAATGAGTTCTTAATCCATGAAAAGACATGGAGGAACCTTAAATATATACTGCTAAGTGGAAGAAGCCAATCTGAAAAGGCTACATACTGTATGATCCCAACTACATGACATTGTGGAAAAAGCAAAACTATGGCAACAATAAAAAGATCAGTGGTTTCCAGGAACTGGAACAAGGGAGGATGAATAAGCAGAGTGCAGAGGGTTTTAGGCAATGAAACTACTCTGTATGATACTGCAATGGTATCTGCAATAACACATGTTATTACACATTTGTCCAAATCCACAGAATGCACAACACAAAAAGTGAATCCTAATGTAGACTATGGACTCTGAATGTGATAATGATGTATCAATATAGGTTCATTAATTGTGACAAATGTAACCCTCTTTAGAGGTAGAGAATGCACAGGATCTCACTGTTCTTAGTATTCAAGTTTGCTGTGAACTTAAAACTGCTCTAAAAAATAGTCTATTTAAAACAGGGAAAAAACAGCTGTCATGAAACAAATGTTAATATCCTCAATGTGATTCAAATTCCATCAATATCAATGCATCCCTAAAATATGCCTGTGAAAATTTTCCTTTTCAAATTTATGAACACTAATATTTCATCAATAATAAATTATATAGATATAGGTAAAATTTTTATAAAAGTTTCTTGAGTAATTTTGACAAAATAAGAAAAGCTTTGCACCCTTCTTTTTTGAGGATTGTAGGAATATATTTTCATATGTTCCAAACTTGAGATATTAAATAATAATAACAATCTAGATGAGCTCTTTGTCTTTAGGGAAAAAGGGGAGATTGATTCTAAAAATTGGAACGTACCAATGTATGGCAGCTACATAGAATGCATTATTTCACTGTAAACTCTAAAACAACTGTTAGGCAGACATTAGTTTTCCCCCTTTATTAATATTTTGCATGAAGCAGGGTCAGGATTTGATGTCGCAAACATGGTTTGTTTTAGAGTCCCTAATTCTCCAGGTTCTCAAACTCCCTGACTGTAGAAAGGAATAGTATTTTTATCCAGTTTATTTGCTCAGAATTGAATGAGAAAATTTAGCAACTAGGTCAGTGCCCTTGAATAGGAGGAAAAAACTGGAGAAGCAGTTCCATGAACAAGAAGCAGTAAGAGACAACAGTCTGGACGGAAGTGGGGTTGAAGAAGAATTCTCAGGAAGGAAAGCAACATTACAGATCCAAGAGAGGATAAGAAATGCAGCCATATTCTTAACTAGGATGAGAAGGTTGAAAGAGGATAAGAAAGGGATGGCTGTAGATGTGTTTTAAAATAAAGGAAGAAAAAGAAGAAGAAAGAAGGAAAGAAAAGAAAAAAGAAAAAGATGGACCAGAAGTGGAGACTCTAATCACAGGGGTTGTGTAGTGGTGGTGATGACAAGCCATGACTTGGAGAAAGAAGGGGATAGGAATAAAAAAATAATTTTTTATGTTTATTTTTTACTTCTGGTCTCAGCTGCAGCTTGCAACTGACCTCATTTTTATCATTCGGTGTCCTACTCTGGGAAGTAGCATAATTAAAACAGAAAGTCTAACAAGCTTGCTTCTGCAGCTTTGAATGTGAAATATCGGGGTGGCCCTAACACTGGAAACCTGGTCCCTTGCTTGACACCAAGGACAGGGTCTTTCCACTATGCCATGTCACAGTCATGGAATAGGAACGTAAAATAATAATTCTATCCAATAACGGCTGGAGAATTTAAACTAACATTATCTTTTCTCAGTTTCTGTTTCCCCCTTTTCCTCTTGCTGAGTTACACGTGTTTCTAGTTCCCATCACTGTGTTCTACTCCATCGATGAAAATTACCCAAAGTTGCAGTGGTTCTCAAGCCTTGCTACATGTTAGACTCACTTGGGCAGATGTTAGAACTAAAAAGTCTAATCCCGCTCCAGAAAAATTGAAGGAAAACCTAGGAGATGCGGAAAGCCTGAGCAACACTGTGTTTGCAACACTCCCCAGGTGATTCTAATGTGCGGTCAGGATGCAGAAATACTAAGGCAAAGCATCTTTCTATCCGAACTGTTTGAGGTAAAACAAAGGATTGGGTGTTATTTATTGAATTCTTAAGCAGGCTTTTAATTTTTACATATAAGCTAGGGCCTTTGCTGTGAGATAATTTGTCTACCAATAAAACTATTAATAGCTTCAAAATATTTGGAATTTCTTGATCTTAGCATAAAGAACAGCATTCTGGATTTAAACAGACCTGGTATTTTTCCTCTATTTTTTTTTGTCAATTCATTGTCATATTCTTTAAGAGAAACGGCAAGAAGTAAGCATTTTCTTAGGGTAATTGCTTGAATATGAGTGCTAATAATTTCATTTTATACAACTCAGAAACACATCTAGACTGTGCAAAAAAGAAAAATAAAATATATTAAATTCACAAGAACAGTCTCCAAATACTGAACATTTAAAATAATTTCAGATTATAGAAGGTCATCGTTGTATCTGGGGCATAACTAGCAATGTCAAAAACTACAGGATCCTGAAAAGTGTTCCAGCACTTGAACACAACATGACAAAAAAAAAACCTGCAAAGAATTCCTTGTTCCTAGAAATATTAATATGAGATCTTGCCAAGAATAAAAATTACTAATTTTTGGAAGGGAGGTATTTTTCAGGACTCTGTCTTATGACTAAAGTTTTTGCTAATTGAATAAAAGGAATATTAAATATCAGTATTTGATGGCACAAGACAAGGATGTTTTCTTAGATACAATCTCAGTTCCTCTTCCCCCTGGGTATCCTGCCATGGGGATTGCTGAGGATGTACATGTGTGATTACGTGCACATCTGATAAAATGATGCAAGTGTGACCTTCAGTATTTTCAACTTGCATGTAGCTTGTAGATTGCCTTCAGTGTTGACTCTCCTCTGTCTAGCATTTGTAAGAATTTCCATAGTGTGTAAGTCATTAGGTAGAGCTTTTCATGATCTTTATTTTCAATTTTCATTCAGATACACAACTAAATTCACCATAGGAAAAAATTTTGAAAGCTTGCCTGCTACATGAAGATTTAAAAAAACTTAAACTGACTCAATGTTTACAAAACTCCAGTAATTATTCTCCACCAATAAATTTTGTATATTTGCCTGTGCTCTTCTAAGAACTATATCACCATCCAGTTCCACACATAAAGAGCTCAGAAGTCACCACTCTGTCTTAATAACAAGTAAAAATCTGAACAAACTGAAATAGCACAACTCTTCTGTATCTACAAAAGAGGTGAGGATACAGGACAAGCCACTGCCCACAAAATGGAGAGACAGGCAATTACAGTGGGCCATGGCTTAATTGAAGAATACTTATAAGCAGAAACCTCCAGGAATCAGTACCATGGGAGGAAAATCCGACCTGCAATTAACAAAGTTCTGGAGGCTCAGTGCAGACAACTCTAAGAGTTGAAAACTCAAGGGGGACCCAATCATAGGGGCCCTCTCACAACTTTGGGAGATTTACCTCCAGGAGTTCAACCAGGTCCCAACAGTAAATATAGGAGAAAAATCATTCTGTGCTTCTGGCAGGGGAGGGGTAAAGAAACCACTTTGAAAAACACCAAAGCACTCTCTTCTTCCTAGCAGGACCTGTCCTCAGGAGAATTAGTTAACCAGATCCCAACCCACTGGGGTATTATTAGAGCCTAATTGACCTGAGGGAAGGAAAATACCCAATTACAGTCAGCTGTAGCCTTCCATGTGGGGGGGAATGGAAATATCCAGCTCCACTCTTCTCTAGTCTTCCACTTGGGAGAAAGGAAATGCCAAACTCCAGCCCACTCTAGCCATCCTTTCTCATCCAAGGAGAAAGAAAAAAAAACAAAAAACAAAAACACCAAAAAAAACAGAGAAAGACTGGTGATGTTTACAGTCCAGAGGGACAGGCTCACTAGAAGGCCGAGATAATCATAGGACTACAGAATGTTCCCCCCCACCTTACTGCCACATAGCTAAAAGCCTATTTATACAGAAGTTCCTTTTACCCATTAAATTATGTCTGGCTATCAAGAAAAAATGTTTCAAGGCATACCAAAGTCAAAAAACACAATTTGAAGAGACAGAGCAAGTGTCAGAACCAGATATGGCAGGGATGTTGAAATTATCAGACCAGGAATGTAAAACAACTATGATTAATATGGTAAGAGCTCTAATGAATAAAGTAGACAGCATATAAGAACAGATGGGTAATGTAAGCAGAGAACTGGAAATCTAAGAAAGAACTCCCTCAGATGCTAAAGTTCAAAAACACTGTAGCAGAAATGAAAAATGCGTTTGATGGACTTATTAATAAATTGGACACTGCTGAGAAAAGAATCTCTGGCTTGAGGATCCATCAATAGAAACCTCAAAAACTGAAAAGGAAAAAGAACTAAAACTGAAAAAAATAGAACAGCATATCCAAAAGTTATGGGACAACTACAAAAGTTGTAACATGTGCCTAATGGAAATGTCAGAAGAAGGAGAGAAAGGAACAGAAATGACTGAAAATTTTCCCAAATTAATTTCAGACACCAAATCACAAATCCAGGAAGCTTAGAGGACACCAAACAGGATAAATACAAAAAAATTTAAAAAAGTCTAAACAAGCCAAAAGTAAAAAACTACACATTGGCATATTATTTTCAAACTACAGAAAGTCAAATATTAAGGTACAAAAACCCTGAAAAGAGCCAGAGGAAAAACCACCTTACCTCTAGAGGAATGAGGAAAAGAATTATATCTGACTTCTCCTCAGAAATCATACAAGTAGAAAGAGAGAGGAAGAGATATTTAAAGTATTAAAAGAAAAATTACATCAATCTAGAATTCTGTAACCTGAAAAATTATCCTTCAGAAGTGAAGAAGAAATAAAGACTTTCTCATAAAAAGCAAAATTGAGTAATTTGTTGCCAGTAGATATGCAATGTAGAATACCACAGACTAGGTAATTTGCAATGAACAGAAATTTATTCTCACAGTTCTGGATGCTGAGAAGTCCAAGATCAAAGTGCTGACATCAGGCAAGAGCTTTCTTGTTTCATCCTCTTGAGGGTAGAAGGCAGAAGGGCAAGAAAGAAATCATTATTGAGCCCTTTTATAAGGGCTCTAATCTCATCCATGGAGGCTCTGTCCTCCTGACTTAGTTACTTCTTAAATATCCCACCTCTTAATACTGTCACAATGAGGATTAGGTTTTAACCTATGAATTTTGCAATGGACACAAACATGCAAACTATAGTAATTTTGTATGCTTATGTATATATTATATACATATATATTTGAGCTTATATATGCTTATATGTAAGTTAAATGAATGACAATGATACAAGGGACACGAAAGAGGATTTAGGATTATTTTGTTGTTATAAGGTAATTGTACCACCTTTAAAATGGTATAGTGTTATTTGAAAGTGTACTTCCGTTAGATGTAAATATATATTGCAAGCTCTAGGGCAACAATTAAGACCAAAAAAAAAAGTATAACAGATTTGCTGAAAAAGGAGAGAAAATGTGATCATATAAAATGCTCAATTAAAACCATGTAAGACATAGAAAGAATGGAAGACAAAAATAAGAACAAACAACAAGAAAAAAGAAGTAGAGAACTGTAATAAATGCAGTAGATATTAATCCAAATGAAATAATGACTTACAATTTCAGTGGTCTAAATGACCCAATTAAAAAACAGAGATGGAGCAAAATGGCCAAATGGAAACCTCCAGCATTCATCCCCCTGCATAAACACCAAATTCAACAAGTGTCCATGCAAGCAAGCATCTTCAGAAGAACCAAAAATCAGGTAGGCAATCATATTATCTGGTTTTAACATTTTATCAAGGAAAGAGGCACTGAAGAGGGCAGAGAAGGCAGTATTGCATTGCCCATGCCACCCTTCCCCCGTCCCCTGGCAGTGCTGTGCCAGCTCTGAGTGGAGAATCTTTGTGCCTGGGAAGGGAGAGTGAAGTGATTGTGGGGCTTTGCATTGAAACTCAGGGCTGCCCTGGCACAGGGAAGCACAGCACAGGACAGAATTCTGCACGTGCCCATGAAGGGAGCATTTAGACCAGCCTAGCCAGAGGGAAATCCTCCACCCCAAAACCTGAGTTCTGGTGACCCCCACCACAAGCTGACGAAAAGCTGCCTGGGGCCTGCACTACATTCATAAGACAGTCAAGCCAAAATGGCTGCAGTCCTTGGGCAATTCCTGCAGCTGTGCTGGCTTGGAGCCAGTGGACTTGGGTGCATGTGACCCAGTGAGACACCAGCTATGGCAGCCAAACCAGTGCCTGTGTCACCCCTCTGTCAACTACAGGCAATGTAGCTCAGGGAGAGTCTTCTTCCACTTGGAAAAAGGAAAAAGAAGAGTTCAGAGGTCTTTGTTTTGCAACTTGGGTACCAGCTTAGCAACAATAAAATAAAGTACCAAGCAGACTCCTAAAGCCCCTGAGTCCAGGCCTTAGTTCATGGATGGCATTTCTGGACCCAGCCTGGACCAGGAGGAAACATGCTGCCCTGAAGGGAAGGACTCAATCATGACAGGCTTTACCACTTGCTGCCTAAAATGCCCTTGGGCTTTGAATAAACTGTTGGGCAGACAACAGCCACCCTGGGCTTTGAGTGAGACCAGGCTGGCTTCAGGTGTGACCTGGCACTGGTGACTATAAATAAGTGCCCATGTCACTGTTCTCCCAACTCCAACAGCCCAACACAGAGAGTGAGGGAAGAGAGTGGAGACTTTGTCTGGTAATCCAGGGATTTCTCCCAGATCTTATCCAAGTCTACCTAAGGCGGTACCACCAGGAGTCTGCAAGAGTAACTGCATTACTGGACTTGGGACACCCCGAGTGCTGATATGGATACAGTGACCAGAGATTTAGATCATAACACTCAATTTCCTGTGACTATCTGGAAAGCCTTCTCAGGAAGAATGAGTTCAAATGAGCTGCAAAAATTAAAATAAATACCTAACTCTTCAATGCTCAGACATCATCAAATATCCACAAGCATAAAATGATCCAGGAAAACATTATTTCACCAAACTAAAAAAGGTATCAGTGACTAATCCTGGAGTGATGGATATATATGACCTTTCAAAGAATTCAGAGTAGCTATCCTGAGGAAGCTCAATGAACTTGGAGACAACACAGAGAAGGAATTCAGAAGCCTACCAGAGAAATTTAACAAAGAGATAAAAATAATAACAAAAAAAATGAAGCATAAATTTAGGAGCTGAAGAATTCAACTGAAAAACTGGGGAATGCATCAGTTGTTCAACAGCAGAAGTGACCAAGTGGAAGAAAGAATTAGTGAGCTTGAAGACAGGCTATTTGAAAATATATGGTCAGAAGAGAAAAAAGAAAAACAAAGAATAAATCACACTTGCAAGATCTAGAAAGTAGCCTAAAAGGACAAATCTAACAGTTATTGGTCTTAAAAAGGAAGGAGAGAGAGAGAGAGAGAGAGAGAGAGATTGGGATAAAAAGTTTGTTCAAAGAAATAATAATGCAGAACTTTCCAAACTGAGAGAAAGATATCAATACTTAGGTACAGGAAGGTCAAAGAATACCAAATAGATTCAACACAAACAAGATGACCTCAGGAGAATTAATAATCAAGCTCCCAAAGGTCACAGATGAAGAAAAGGTCATAAGGGAAGCAAGAAAAAAGAAAATAATAATGTATAAAGGGGATCCAGTAGGTCTGTCAACAGACTTCTCAGTGGAAAACCTTATAGACCAGGAAAGAGTAACATGACATATTCAAAGTGCTGAAGGAAAAGAACCTTAACCATAGAATATTATATTCCACAAAAATATACTTCAAATATGAAAGGGAAATAAAGACTTTCTCACACAAACATAAACTTAGGGATTTCATCAACCAGACCTGTCCTACAAGAAATACTAAAGGGAGTTCTTCAATCTTTAAGAAAGGACATTAATGAATAAAAAGAAATCATCTGTAGGTATACACCTCACTGGTAATAGTAAGTATACAAATACACAACAATTATTGCTGTAATTGCAGCATGTAAATCACTTATTTCTGGAGTGGGAAGATTAAAAGAAAAACCCATCAAAAATAACTACAACAACTCTTTGAGAAATAGTATGAAAAGATGTAGATAGAAACAATAAAAAGTTTAAAAGTGTGGGGGGGTATAGTTAAAGCATAGAAATTCTGTTAGATGTCTCTTTGCTTGTTTATTTTTTGTTTGTTTGTAAGCAGGGTTGTCATCTGTTTAAAATAATTGGTTATAAAATTTTTTTTGCAAACCTCATGGTAACCTCAAATCAAAAAATCTACAACAGATACGCAAAAAAATAGAAAGCAAGAAATTGAAACACATTGCCAGAGAAAATAACTTTTTAACAAAGGAAGACAGGAAGGAAAGAAGAAAAGAAGGAAGAAAGGAATACAAAACAACCAGAAATCAAATAGTAAGCCCTTGTCTATCAATAATAATATTGAATGTGAATGGACTAAACTCTCCAATCAAAAGGTGTAGAGTGGACGAATGGATGAAAAAACAAGAGCCAGTCATATGTTGTCTGCAAGAAACCCACTTCACCTATAAAGAAACACATAGACTAAAAATAAAGGGATGGGAAAAGAGATTCCATGCAAATGGAAACCAAAAAGGAGCAGGAGTAACTATACTTCTATAAGACAAAATACAGTTCAAGACAAGAATTGTATAAAGAGTCAAAGAATGTCATTATGTATTGATAAAGTGGTCAATTCAGCAAAGGGATATAACAATTCTAAATATATATCAACTCAACAGTGGATCACCTGGATATATAAAGCCAATATTATCCGAGCTAGTGGGAGAGATAGACCCCAATACAAGAATCATTAGAGAACTCAACAATCAACTTTCAGCATTGGACAGATCATCCAGATAGAATATTGACAAAGAAATACTGGACTTAATCTGTACTATGGATAGAATAGACCTCATAGATACTTACAGAATGCTTCATCTAACAGTTGCAGAATACACATTCTTCTCTTCAGCTCATGGATCATTAACAAGAATAGACCATATTCTAGGTCATAAAACAAGTCTTAAATTTGAAACAAAATGAAATCATACCCAGTATTTTCTCTGACCATGATGGAATAAAACTAGAAATCAATAACAAGAGAAACAGTGGAAAATATACAAACACATGGAAATTAAACAATATTCCCCTGAATGATCAGTGGGTCAATGAAGAGATTACGAAAGAAATTTTTAAAATTCTCAAAACAAAGGAAAATGAAAACACACCATATCAAAACATATAGGATAAAGAAAAAGCCAGTAATAAGAGGAAAGTTTACAGCAATAAGTGCCTACATCAAAAAAGTAGAAAATCTTCAAGTAAATAATCTAACAGTGCATCTCAAGAGCTGGAAAAACAAGAGCAAACCAAACCCAAAATTAGCAGAAGAAAAGAAATAAATATCACAGCAGAAATAAATGAAATTGAATGAAAAAAATACAGCACATCAACTAAATAAAAGATTGGTTTTTTGACGAGATAAACAAAATTGACACGCCACACTAAGAAAAAAAGAGAGAAGACACAAATAAATAAAATGAGAGATGAAAAAGGAGACATTACAACTAATACCTCACAAATTCAAAGGATCATTAGTGACTAGTATGAGCAACTATATGCCAATAAATGGGAAGCCTAGAAGAAATGGATGAATTCCTAGACACATACAACCTACCAGGATTGAACCAGGAAGAAATCCAAAGCCTGAAGAAATCAATAACAAGTGATGATATAGAAGCAGTACTAAAAAGTCTCCCTTCAAAGAAAATCCTGGGACTCAATGCCTTTATTGCTGAATTCTACCAAGCATTCAAAGAAGAGGTAATACCAATTCTACTTAAACTATACCAAAAAATGAGGAGGAAGGATTACTCCCAAACTCATTCTGCAAGGCCTGTATCACCCTGATACCAAAACTAGACAAAGACACAACAAAAAAAACTTATAGGCCTATACTTATGATAAACACAGATGCAAAAATCCCCAACAAAATACTAGCAAACCAAATTCAACAATACATTAAAAAGATTATTCATCATGATCAAGTGGGATTCATCACAGGGATGCAAGCATGGTATAACATATGCAAATCAATCAATGTGATACATCATATCAACCAAAGGACAAAAACAATATAACCATTTCAATTAATGCTAAAAAAGCATTCAATAAAATTCAACATTCCTTCATCATAAAAGTTCTCAAAACACTAGGTAAATTTCTATATACAAAAAGTGATCTATAAATTCAATGCAATCTCTTATATTTTTATTTTTTTGTCTTTTTTTAAATTTCAGCATAATATGGGGGTACAAATGTTTAGGGTACATATATTACTTTTGCCCCATCCTAGTCAGAGCTTCAAGTATGTCCATTTCCCAGCCGGTGAGCATTGCACCCTTTAGGTGTGAGTATACCTATCCCCTCCTCCTCCTTCACACCTGTCCAACACCCAATGAATGTTACTACTAAATGTGCAAATGTTGATCGGTTAATATCAATTTGATGGTGAGTACATGTGGTGCTTGTTTTTCCATTCTTGTGATATTTCGCTTAGTGAAATGGGCTCCAGTTCTATCCAGGATAATGCAAGAGGTGCTAGATCACCATTGTTTTTTGTGGCTGGGTAGAACTCCATGGAATACATACACCACATTTTATTAACACACTCATGTATTGATGGGCACTTGCGTTGTTTCCACATCTTTGCAATTGTAAATTGTGCTGCTATGAACATTCCAGTGCAGATGTCTTTTTTATACAATGTCTTTTTTTCTTCTGGGTAGATGCCCAGTAATGGGATTGGTGGATCAAATGGTAGCTCTACTTTTAACTCTTTGAGGTATCTGCATATTGCTTTCCACAGAGGTTGTACTAGTTTTCAGTCCCACCGGGAGCATATGAGTGTTCCTATCTCTCTGCATCCATGCCAATATTTATTGTTTTGGGACTTTTGGATAAAAGCCATTCTCACTGGAGCTAAGCGATAACTCATTGTGGTTTTGATCTGCATTTCCCTGATAATTAGAAATGTTGAACATTTTTTCATATGTTTATTGGCCATTAGTCTGTCTTCTTCTGAAAAGTTTCTGTTCATGTCCTTTGCCCACATTTTAATGGGGTTGTTTGATTTTTTATTGCTGATTTTCCTGAGTTCCATATAGATACTAGTAATCAGCCATTTGTTGAATATGTAACATGTGAATATTTTCTCCCATTCTGTACCTTTTTTGTTTGTTCTCATGATTGTTTTCATTGGCTGTGCAGAAGCTTTTCAATTTGATCATGTCCCATTTATTTATTTTTATTGTTGCTGTGATTGCTTTTGGGGTCTTCTTCATAAATTCTTTGCCTAGGCCAATGTATATAAGAGTTTCTCCAACATTTTTTTCTAGAATTCTTACAGTTTCATGTCTTAGGTTTAAGTCTGTTATCAACTATGAGTTGATTTTTGTAAGAGGTGAGAGTTGCATATCCTGTTTCACTATTCTATATGTGGCTATCCAATTTTCCCAGCACCATTTATTGAATAGATTCTTTTCCCCAGTGTATGCTTTTCTCTGCTTTGTCCAAGATCAGATGGCTATACGAGGATGGTTTTATATTTGGGTTCTCATTCTGACCCATTGGTCTGTCTCTGTTCTTGTGTCCATACCATGCTGTTTTAGTTACTATAGCCTTGTAGTATAGCTTGAAGTCTGATAAATTGATGCCTCCCAATTTGTTCTTTTTGCTTAAGGTTGCTGTAGCATAAGCATAATACTACCCACATAGGGATTAGAAAAGAAAGGGTATATAATTCATTTAACACGGTGTCTGGAATATATGATAAGAGAGACTTAATAAACATAGATTACTATCTCCTTTTTGTTCCTCAAAAATGTAAACGGAACACTACACAGGACTTTAGAGAAGCAGAATTCCAAGGCAATATTTTAATATCTTATAAAATTTTTCTTTCTGACCCTGAAAGATGCATAGTGATGCTAGTTCTTTAAGTCTGAAAAGCAAAATCAGGTCCCTATTTAAAAAAAACTCTAGCTGTGTAATCTGATGCTTCTGGGTTGCCTTTGCTAGGATCATGATGTCTTGTTATTAATGTGCTTCAGCAACCTTGAAAATGGATAGCATCAAAACACAATTTACTATACCAAAACAGTATGAAATGATGCATTTTTAAAAAATGCTCTGAAATGCTGACCATGGTGGTGTTACAGAGATTAATGGTAAATTACAAAATAAGAACATGATAGAAGTACATTTTTAAATGAAAATGGGTAGGGTGGGGAATGAAAACATAATAGGCATCTTCTTTCTGAATTTCTTATTGCCAAGTCTTCAGTGAAACAAGAGGTGTGATCAAAAGTAGATTAGGAACACGGCCCAGAATTTGCTCGGAATAATGTGGTTTTAAAGGGTGAAGGTCATGTCACCTTTTTCATTTTGACCTCCATTGCACTGATCTTACAAAGGTAAGCCTGTTTCTAGTTAATAGAGTAGCCACAAAATCAATACAGAGAGATTGTTAATACATAGTGCAAATGTTACTTGAAGCAAATATAATACTATCAAGATAAAGAGACTTTGAGAACAAGAAGGCCTTTGGAAACAAATTTGTCCAACTGTATCATTTTATAGGCGAGAACAATGAAGCCTTGAGATGTAAAGGACACAGGGTGGTTAGTTCCACAGCCTAGACTTGAACTTAAGTCCTGTAAGCCCTTAGTAGTTCTCTTGCCTTTTACATCTTATTGGATCCAAGAGTGTGAGTTGAAAGCCTTTAAGTATGGCTACAATTTCCATTCTATAAGAGGACCTGTAGAAAGTCAGGTGGACTTCACAAAATAAATGAAAGGCAATTTTCACCAATGAAAAGGTTTTTGTTCTAAACTGTCTTTATTTAATAATCTATGATTCTGCTCAAATTGAAAAGAAAGAAGAGATTTAAAGATGAAATTTTCACAGTGGTTCAGTGCAAAACAATCATTTTCTGATTAAGTTTATATATAATAATTTGGCAACCATATCCATTTCCCAAAAAGAATTTCCCATGTATTCTACAAAATGGAAGTCAGAAACAATAATGCTCCAAAGTCTCTTCTTCCTTGCTCAACTCCTGTTTATATTTGTTTCTTGACACAAAGATTCTGGCAAAGCTTTGCCCAAGCCTGAAAAAGCTTTATATGAGGTTGCAGGGGGAAAACAAGGCAAAGTAACATAAACAGCAATCCTGACAGCAGAGACTAGAGCTCTGCTCTCAGAGCTTTTCCTGGCTGTTTAGTCAAGAGCTTGATGGCTGGTGATGAATAGATTGCATGTGTACAGCAGAAGATAAAAATGATCTCCGTTGGCTCCTTCCCAGTCACAGATGCCATGGCCTTAACCTTAAGCATCTTATTCCAGCCCCAGTTTGCTGGAATGCTCCGAGGCAAAATACTCTGTGTCACTCTGCCTCAGTGTGGTGACAAGATCCCAGGGCCTGGGAATGTGCTCATATTCGGTGATATCTTCCTGCGTCACTAAAGCAATCAGATGGATCCAGATTGAAAAGACAATAAGGGCTGTTCAAAAGCTGAGAGGGCAAACAGATGGGTGATAATCTCCTCTTTTATCATTTGTGTCCATGGAGAGTTATTCAGCAAAATCGAACTCTCTGATGAACAGAGCCCAGGATAGTTTTATGCAGCAAAAATGATGTCATTATTCCTATTTGCTTCTCTGCTCAGAGAGAGATGGTAAAGTGATATTCTTTTTCATGATAGTAGAGAATGTGTCCAGAAAAAAAAAGGGGATTCACTAATGTTCATGGCAATCAGTACTGTGATGCCAGAGAGAGAGAACTTTATTCACTCAGAGCTCCATTATCATGGATTGGGATGTATATGGGATATCTGTCAATGCCTTCATTAGTTCCCAGGGCTTCTGCTCTGGGATAGATAGGGTTTGGGGAAAGAGAGGGGACATCTGGTATTCTAAACTGACTATGGAAATCAAGAGGGCCACGTGGATAATAACTCCTCACTCTGTAAATTTTGAAATAATTTAGTAAACAACGATTTGGAAAGCTTCAGCAATGAACTTGAAAAAAGGAAGTCCCCCATCATAGTCCAGGATGAGGAGGCTGGAAAGAGGGGAGGCATTTGCTAACATGGAAAGTTTATTGGCTAGTTTCATATTTTACATGCCCCACCAGCACCCCAGTCCCACTGCGTGGCTCCGAGAGGTGCTGCAGGCACTGTGTGGGCCAGTGGACTGCTGGGCGAGGCATAAATCTAGGGCTGCTGACCACTGCAGGGTGTCCCTGACCAATTGCCACTGCAGTCTTGCTGGGTAGAGGTTTTGTGATCTTGCTTTTTCCTGAAACATAGCAGGAAATATCTGCTAAGCTTAGGCTCTAAGTTATCATGGTCTTTGTTTCCTCCAAGAGAGAGCAAGTGAAAAGATACTCATCAACCAGATCATCTAGAAGAAATTATTTCAGACCAGATGAATAATATCTTTCCTTTTGCTTTGGATCTGCTGTTCAACAGATGTTTAAAAAAGGCTAACTAGGATAATGCCGTAGTTTATCCCCAGTCTGAAAAAAATAAATCTGTTTCTCATCAAGGATGTTTTTTTATGGAAAAAGAAAAACAATAGCTACTACTTCTTGAGTAATTGAGCTATTGAGTTATTAAGGAGATATATACACATGTAAATATATCTCCTTAATATTATATATACAGATTGAGTATCCTTTATCAAAATACTTGGGAGGAGAAGTGTTTCAGATTTTGAATTTTTTTCCCCTTTGGAATATTTGCATATACATAATGAGATATCTTGGGGATGCAACCCAAGTCTAAACACAAAATTCATGTATGTTTCATATACACCTTATTAATACAGCCTAAAGGTAATTTTATACAATATTTTAAATAATTTTGTGAAACAAAGTTTGAGTTAAGTATTTTAAATAATTTAAATAATTTTAAATATTTATATTTATATTTTATTTATATATTAAAATATTTATATTGTAAATAATTTTGTGAAACAAAGTTTGTGTTAAGTACTTATGTGTGGAGTTTTCCATTGTGGCATCATGACAGCACTCAAAACATTTTGGATTTGGGAGTATTTGGATTTTGGATTTTGGATTAGGGATGCTTAACGTACACCCATACTTTAGAGATTAAGTGGCTTGCTTAAGACAATACAAGTGATAGACTTTTGGGCCCGGAACTGTACAAATTTCAAGGTCCTTGTACTAAAGCCAAACTACCTCATCTATAGCACTCAGTTGCAACGGATTCTATGTTGCCTTATGCTCTTTAACTCTCTTTTCACATTTCCTTAACCACAGGGTAAATTCTTCTAGGGCAGAGGCTGTATTCTACATTTGTCTCCCCCACAGAGCCAAACGGAATCTAGCGAGCAGTGCCACCACCGGATCTCATCGTGATGAAAGTCTGTCATATACATATAGTGATTATTTGTTGGTGTTATTGAGATCTCAAGCCGTCATTGGATCTGAAAGATATTGTGAGAATAGTTGCTCTCAGATTATTGAGGGTCTTGCATGCCACACAAGACCCAGAGGCTGCTCACTGCACATCCATGCATGCCTTGCATTTCCCAGCCCTCGGCTACATTTGGGACATAACAAGTGCTGAGGAATGGACTCTAAGTGGAAATGACATATGTCACATCTGAGCTGTGGCAACTAAGAATCAATTTCCCTTCTCCATTCTTCTCTTCCTCCACCACGGAGACATGAAATGGTAGTATCACAAGATAAACACAGCCTGAATTTCTGAGTGATCAAGTCAATGAGAACTCTTTCAGCAGACTTTGCTAGAGAAAGAAACACACTTTTGTTTTTCTAAGCCACTAAGATTTGGGATTTATATGTTGCTGCCACAAACCATATCTCTCTTTCAAAAGATTGTAACTCAGGTGGGTGTGGTGGCTCATGCCTATACTCCCAGCACTCTGGGAGGCTGAGGCAGGAGGATTTCTTGAGGCCATGAATTTGAGATCAGCCTGGGCAACACAGCAAGATCTCTGTCTCTAAAAAAAAAAAAAAATTAGCTGGACATGGTGGTACCATCCTGTAGTCCCAGCTACTTGGAAAGCTGAGGTAGGAGGATCACTAGTAAACGGACCAGGTTTCAAACCCAAGCAGCCTGATTCTCAATGATACGTTTTAAGCACTGGAACACGATGCTAGACTACCTCTCCTGACTACACCATATGATGAGGCTGCCCTTCCATTTTACTCCAAATGGGTCTGTAAAATCATCACATTGAGCCCTGAAGCACTCCTCTTCCCTTTCTGACAACTCAGATTCCCTGTATCTCTCACACTCCCTGATAGCTTAGGATGTGAAAAAGGAACACAGGCATGACACATTCTTTGGGAGCTGAGGGATAATCTGCCTGCAGTAACACCAGTTCTCTCAGCTTCCAGCCAGCAGAAAGTCAAGATTCTCTTGCAAATTTCCTCTCCTCAACCACGTTGTATCCATCAACTAGGGAGAAAGCTTTCCCAGTGCACTGTCCATATTACTGCATTATCATAATTGAAATTATTAGGTTACATTCTTTCCATATGTCAGTGTGTGACCAATGCACTTCATCTGGTGACACTTTAGTTCATTGTTTCTTAACGTGTTTTGGGTCCTGGGCCACTCTGATAATCCGAAGAAAGTTAGGAACATATTGCCCCAGAAAACTATACATGCAAAATGACATGGGAGCTTTTGCACAAATTTCAGGGGCACAGGAACCAACAGAAGCCCAATGTCCTTTCATAAAGCCCTCCCTCTAATGATAGCTGTCTCATTTACACAGGAAGGATAGAAGCCTCTGTCTCCACTCCCTACGCTGGTGATGACAGCAAATGGACAATCTAGGTTAGGGTTGGCATTTATGTGAAGGAGGTACGTTGCTGGCCATTGCAGAACCTCTCACTACACTGTAGCAGGCTCATCTTTATCTCCTGTTTCAATGCCTCATCTTTATTCCCACAGTCTAGCTGTTTGCAAGCCCTTCTCAATAAGAAATAGGGACAAAGCACAACATGTACTTGAAAGGAGAGAAATGCTCTGCTTCCCTTTAGAGGGGCACTGGTTTCTGAACCTTGGGAAATGGGTGATGTTACCACACAGCCAGCCAGGGTTTCCAATGGCAACTGAAAGCAGAATAGCAAGAAACCAGTTCAACAGCTGACACCAAAATGCTTTTCCATATGTAAAGCTGTCTTAAACCCACAAGAGACACTGAGAATAAACTTTGTGCTTTCTTTTCTTTTTGCTTAATATCAAATGGGTCAGTGAGAAGCACCGGACGCCTTTAAAAATGCACTTATAATTTTGAATCCAAGCTGTGCGAGTACCCATTGGAGACAACTGTTCTCTCATGGCCTGCTTTGAATAAACAATCACAGCTCTGTGTGATATTACTGCTTTACCAGATTCTAGCATTGAACTGCTGGCTCGCCATGGTTACTTGCATTTTAAACCAGTGGCTCCTTTTCCTTCCCCTTGGCTAGGATTCCTGCTTACTTGGCAGTGGCTCCTTCTCATTTGAACTTTTGCCCTCTTTTAATCTTCACCAAATTTTAGTCTAAAAGAACCTTTCATGGGCACCTTTTGTTACTCTGAGTTTCTTTCTCGTGTGAGAACCAGCTTAGGGAGCTGGTTACTGGAAAACACTCAAGGGCCTGTCTTCCTCCTCTGTGAAGCCAACAGTGACAGGCTGTTTTGTGTATGTACTTTTTTTCCTTTTGAGGGAAAAAAAAAAAAATTAAGGAAGCACATGATGCAAGCTGTTTGCTGAAAACAAAATGTTTGCTTTCAAAAGCAAGTGAACACACACATATTTGCATATGTCCATGTGGTTTCACTATTGTCCAATTCCAGGCCCCTCCTCTTTATTTCTCTAGATATAGCTCTTTGAAAACTTATTTCAGATCAAAACCCAGGCTAATGAAGAGTTTTATTCCCTCCTCACTTCCCACATCAGTCACAATTCAGCAAGGCCTTCCAGGACCTCAACATCCATGGATTCTGTTTCCTTTCAAAAAATAAACATTTCAACCCCTCCTTCCATTTTATAATTAGATGACCTGCTTGCGATATAAATGGAGTACCCCATTTATTCAGAACCTCTAGGTTCATCCTGTCTATTCCCTGGACTTTCTCCTGAGCCTGGACTCATGGCCACTCAGTTCTGTGCTGTTTTCCCTCCTCACCCTGGCTGGGCCTAACCACTAAGCTACATCAGTTCCTTTCCCAAAATCAAATGCTCTGTCTCTCTCCACATTCCTTTTTTTGAGCCTCAGAGCTCGTAAGTCTGTTCAGAACTGCCAGCCCCACCACACAACCTGGTGTCCAACTGCAGCTGGAACCTACACTGAAGCCTGGGAAGTGAGTTCTGCAAACTCTCTCCCACCCTTTGCCAAATGTCCTAGATCTTTTCTCTTTTTCTTTTCTCTCTGCCACTCTCAGTAATCTTCTTGCCTTCTACTTGACTCAGAAGATGCGGGTTTACTGGCTTAGGCTACTACTTTGGCTCATACTCTTTTTTCACACCCTGGTGGATACTTGGATGCCCTGATCCAGTCTTGGATCAGGGGAAGGAAGCTTCCTCTTTCTCAAAGCCAATGCCCCCATCCCTGTGAGCTCTTGACGCAGTACTAGATGTGGAGGGACCGTGCTCCACTTTTTCTTCACAGTCACGGCCGTTTTTGTTCAACCAACTCCTACTCTTCTGTCTTCAGACACACTTAAATCATTGAAACCCAGAGCAAAGCGTTTTCCAACACAGTTTCTTGTTCCAAATGTCCTTGCAGCTCCCACCCAACTTCCTTCCATCCTAACCGCACACCTGAAGTGCCCACGCCTGTCACTTTCATTTCTTCATCTCACCCTTTCACCTTCTTATTGCTCTTCTCTCACCTCCAGCTCCGCCACCTTCCTAAGAAGTTTCTTAGGAAGACCATGAGTAAACACCAGGATGTTTCCTTCACCTTTGGTGTCCTCGTCTTCTCTATTAAAAAGGGCTTACTTTTGTTAAAACTCTTGTTTTCCAGTTATCACATTCTCTTGATTTCTCTCTGCTTTTTTGCCTATAGCTTCCTCACTGGCTCCGCTCTCCAAGGGTTACACCTGAATTCAGTTATATAAATCCTACTAAACCTTTTTTTTTTGGACATTGGCTTCACCACAGCTCAAATGTAACAGGATGTAGAATGAACCTTTTTTATTATCTGGGGATTCCAGCTCAAGCTTCAGTCCCGAGAATGATGAGCAACAGGCAGAGCTGTTAGTAATTTGGTTGCTAAAATACAGAAATACTTCTGGAGAGCTGATAAATAGCTACTTCCCTGAGCCCCACCGCTCCACTCCATCTCAGCCTCTGCCCTGGAACCTCCTTGATTTCCTAATGATGCAGAAACTAAAGGATTAAGTCCTGGGTCATCAAGGCCCTTCCGGAATACTGCTTCAATGTTATGGTCTGAATCCATCCTAGTGGTCTGCCATGGTGGCTGTTAAACATGCTGAATATCACTGCTCTCGGTAAGTGCCTCTGTGTTCTAACAAGAAGCCACAGAGATCCCTCAAGGGGGACCTAAGAGGTGATCAAACTGGAACCTCATTCTCCCACTCACCCTCTCCACCCACCCTCCATAAACAAAAGACAAGAGTTCCTGGAGAAAGATATAAGTTGCAGAAGGAGGGATTAGTGCTGTTGCTAGAGGGAAATGCACATGAAGAAAAGGAAAGAGGGCTCTTTCAACTAACCAAGTAAGGGGAGCTCCAAAAGAGCCCTTTGTAGAGATTCCGAATGTCTGCAGAAAAAAATAAGCGGCACCAGATTGTCCTCTCCAATCAGATATGTTCAAGCTGTAGAAATTTTTAGCCTTAGTCAGATCAGAGTTTGATGAGAAAGGCCTTGGGAGCACTTGACATTTAGGAGGAATTTATGTGTGTCCACTGAAGTTTGACAGTGCACATAAAAATAGATACGGGCGTCTGCTGCCAAACTGGAAAAATCTGAAGATAAAAGACTGGCTGGAGCTGCCTTCCATGACCGGACAAGGAAGAGAGAGTGTGTCCTGGGGGCAGCAAACTACCCACGGTCTGGCATAAAAACGAGGCATGAGTTTCCTTTAGACCAAGTGAGCTTGAGCTGTCTTGATGTGATCATACTTTAGAAAGTGCTGGGAGTGAGGATGCCCGAACAGGATGGATCCCTGTGGACAAGGATTGAAAAGATGTCACTCTAGGTCAGCTGGAAAGCACAACATCCATGTCATGAAACAATGATCTGGAACAATCTCAGTGAACAACGTTTGGAGATACTGGCTGAAGAACTCAAAAGAAAAAAAAGAAAGAAAGAAAGAAATGAAAAGGAAAAAAGAAAAGTTATCCATGAGAGAGCAGCATTTAGAAACCTTCTATAATGGAGAACACACTGGCCATTTACTATTAGCCAAGAGAGAACTACAAAAAAGCAGCTAAATAAAGGTTTGAAAGGGTAAGGAGGAAATCTGAAAGTTGAGAACACGGCCCCTCCCCTACTGCAGGCTCAGAGCCAGGGGTCCGGCCTGAGCTGTGAGAAGAAAGCGTTCAAATCAAATTAGATGTGAGACTGGAATTTTTATTTAAACTGGCCTGTAAATTTCACTTTCCGGAAGTGTATATGTACCTAAACATTCTTACGATTGAAACTTCTAGGAAACTACGAAATCATCTCAGAAAATTAGAGGAAGGAAAGGGAGATATGACCAGCATGTCAGAAAACAGAGATTAGAGAAAAATAAAAAGATTTACTCTGTGTATTCTTGTTCAATAACTACTTATATATGTTTTCAAATATTTGGATTGGATTGATGCACTTATATTATTAACTGCTTATTTTTTGTTCATGACTCTTCCAGTTGCAAGTGACAGAATCCTGACTCAGGCTTAAGCAAAAGGGCTCATGTGACAAAGATGTCTAGAGGTATTTTAGATTCAGGAATAATCCAGGATCTCAAAATAATGTTATCAAGTCCCTGGCTTTCTCATTATTTGAAATCCATTTGTTTCTGCTTGGCTTAATTCTGCATGCATATTCTTTCTCAGTTGTAGGCATGATGGATTATACCATTCCAGCTTAATAAATCTTACAAAAAACAAAAAGTCAGGCAGCATAGCCATAAATTTCCATTGAGTTCCCTAACTGACCCATCTTGAATTCTGTCTTAATTCCAGAGCCTCTGGTACCCTAATTGATGAAATATATGTCATATGCCCATCCCTGTGGTTGAGAGGGTGGGTTGGACTCACATGAACCATGTGAAATGAGTTCTAACAAAAGAAGGGCTGTATTATGAAGGGAGGATATTGAAACTAAGATAATAGAAGTCCATCCATATCTAACATACTTTTAGAGTATTCTCATTTATGCCTTCTTACATGTTATTGCTGTCTATTTTTCCCTTCTGCTCTGTCAGTTTTTGCCTTATGTATTTTGGGGGCTGTCCTACTATGTGCATATATTAACGCTTTTATTATTATAAAATGTCTCTTGTCTCTAGAAACAATTTTATTTCAAGTCCATTTTGTGTGATATTAGTATAGCTGAAAAGTGGGGTAAGGAAGTCAAAACAACTTAACTTGATGATGGATTAAATTTGGAGAATGTTATTGAACAGATTGGTATGATTTGGAGATTCGGAGTTAGGTGGACAGGGATAGCTATTCACTGAGATTGGGAAAGGGAAGAAATAACGTGTGAGAATTAAAGAGAATGAATTTTTTGGGTTTTTTAAAATATTATGAGTTTAAAGATCTATGAGAGAACCAAAAATTCCTTTGCGACCACTTTAGAATTATATTATTATTGAATTATTTGATATATAACCCTATTTTGAAATTTTAAGCTTTATGTGGGCAAAGAAATAGTTTATTTGTAATTCTCTCATGAGAGAAAGATGAAACACTTTCATTTAATCTGAGCTTGACATTGTTATGAGCGTCCAATCATTCTAAACAAGACTTAGTTCCCTTAACCTAAGGTGTTTTATTTTCTTTTGAATCATGGATCATTGAACACTCTGCTTCCTTTCCTTGGAATGCGTTGTCTTCTTCCCCTATCATTCACTTGGCTTAACCTATTTGTCTTTCAGTTCTCAGCTCAGATATCTCCTTCTAAAGCCCTTTCTAATCACGTAAGTTTTCCTGTGCAATTCCTTCCATTTGTACCAGCCTTTGCTGCATTGCACTGCTAATAGCCAATTCCATAAAGATAGAAATCACCTCCTATTTATTTTATGTCTAGTAAATAGCATGATACATGGAAATTGAACAAGTCCTTTTTGAATTAATTATTAAATTAATACATTTAGCTATAAGGAAAGAACTGTCTGTCTCATTGTCTATTTTACATTCCTACACCAGAATATCTGAGCATTGGATGGATTGCCTCTTAGTCAAAAGTGAGGGATAAGATGGTTTCAGATAAAAAGGAATGGATGTCTGCAAAGTAGATGTCCAGAGAAAATATATAAGAAAAGTTTTGTTTTTGTTTTGTATTGTTTTATTTTGTTTTGTTTTGCTTTGTTTTGTTTTTTTGTGGGACCCTCACCAACTAAACAATTTTCTGGAATTAAAATTCTATTCACTTCTCAAAAATGTCCAGGAATATGAACTGAGTTGGTTTTGGAATATCTGGCTGATGGATGATGCCATTAGCTGAGTTTGATATCTTTGGGGCTCATATCTCGATTATACAGTGTATTTCATCAAACCTAAAATAACATGCATTGTGATATGCACCATTATTTTATGTACCTCCAAAAATGAAAAATAAAACCCAGTGATTATTCTGTGACATAGTGTTAAGAAATATCGATTAGAAGACATGCTTCAATTTTAGAGATATTAAAATGTGAAAAAGATATATGTCTTAAACTCAATTAAATATGTCAGATACTCAGAATTATAGAATGTGGAAGGACTTAAAATTTAATCCGTTCTAGTCTTCACCAATTTACAAATAAACTGAGAACCAAAGATTTTTCAGTACTCACATGTACACATAAATTGAGCAAGTGAATCAACTTTAGAGACAAGATGGGCTGGTTTGTTTCCGTGTTAACATTTCATAAATCTATGCACTAATATTAATATTAAAAAGAGACCAAGGAGAATAAATGCCATCATCAAATGACATCATCATCTCCTTATTTTAGAGGTAGCCAATGTATCTCAACAAACATATTACCTTAATTTTTCTCTACTCAAACGCCTGAATCCTACTGACTCAAGGGATAGCTTAGAAAGGAAACTTGAATCCCACATTTGGCAGTCAAGGAATTACCAAATGAAATATATATCTATTGATATATGTATGTTTTTCTCTGCCACTTGAAAATCATTCATTTAATCAAAGAACATTTCCATGGCATTAGATATTCAATATTTCACAGGAAGAACAAATGAAATTTGCCATTAAATTCGCTATTTCTAATGACAACTTTAGACTTAGTTTTCTTCAACAAACTTTAGCTTCCTTGACACACAATGCTCTGAGTTTTGTTTTAAATAGCTACTTATTCCCTTTCTCCTCCCTTCATCTTCCCCTTTCCTTAACACTGCAATTGAAAACTCCCCCTCAACTTCACCCCCTGTCAAATTCCCCTACCTACCTGGTACCTCAGGCCCTCTTTTCATTACTTTGCTAATAACAAAAGCATCTTCATTTTCTCTGGAACTCATGCAGAAGAAGCATTTTAAGCTCAACTAAATAATTATCCACCTACTTTATATTTCCTCCCAAGTAAAAAAAAAAATCCTGATTGACTGAACAATCACCAGATTGTTGCCACCAGAATCCTTAATATGAAACCTTCCTTACAATCTTCCTCCTTTAACTTTCTGTTTTTGATGTGGGAAGTGACAAAGTAAAGGGAATTTGTGAGTTGTATTGGAAAACACCACCAGATAAATGAAGGTACATTTAATTTAACAAATCATCATAAATGCATTCGATATATGATCAACATACCAAAGGAAGCCACAGAGCACGAGGGGTGCGTGGTTATCTTTCCGTCTGCAACCAGCTCTTACAGTGAGCCTGCAAGGTGCCTGAGGAACGTGCTCAAAGCAAAGCTCACAGCACAGGCACCAGCTGAGAGGATGGTTGGGACTGTCAGCTCAAGAATTACTCACTCAAGCAAGTGAAGACAAAGCCTTCCTCAGCAGACTCAAATCCTAGTTGCTTCATCATTTTCATTTTGCAGAGAACACTCTTTGCTTAGAAAGGAGGAGAGAAAAATCAGGATTTTATTGAAAAAAGAATCTGATGAAATAACCTCAAGGTTGTTAATTAATTCTTCCCACTTGTAATTGCATACATATGCACGCACAAACACATATACATACATAGACGTATGTAAGAAACCATTTTTTAATCAGTCAAGAGCCCTTTCTGAAGCCAGATCTGGCCCCTGAGCAAAATTGTGCCTTATCAAAGTTTGATTTGCTGTCTTATCACTTTTTTGCCCCTTACCTCACCTGTGTCTCATTCCTGTTGTTTCTGACAGCCTTAAACTCCTCCTTTTTAACATGCTAGCTAATATAATAAGTGTCTTAGTCCATTCAAGCTGCTATAACAAGACACCTTAGACTGGGTGATTTATAAACAAACATTTATTTCTCACAGTTCTGGAAGCTGGGAAGTCCAAGATTAAGGTGCCAGCAGATGTGGTGTCTGGTGAGGACTTTCTGCTTTAAAGATGGCGCCTTGATGCTGCATCCTCACATGTTGGAAGGGCGGGGTATTCCCTACAACCTCTTTGATAAAGGTACTAATCCCATTAATGAGGACAAAGTGCTCATGAGACTTCATCATTTTCCAAAAGGCCCCATCCTTAATGCTATCACGTTGGATATTAGGCTTCAAAGTATTAATTTTGTGGAGGACACCAACATTCAGACCACAGCACTAAGTATTTGAAAAATGTTGCCATATATGAGGCCTTTTTAGGGACGGTGAGAAGGTCTTCAAAAGCTGGGAGTAATTAAGTGGGAAATGTGGAGCTGGTGACTGGCAATTTGGAAATAATCTCATTTTTTCTTCACCTTCTCAGCAGATCGGTAGCCAGGAGGAATCCATTTGCTATACCATTTTTTATTGCCAATGGACATAGGTATCTTCAAAACTGTGTGAGCTGGAAAATATCTTCACATTCATCTCAAGCCATCTCCACATTTTGTACATTTGGAAACTGAGACCTAGAGAAGCAAGAGAGTTTTTGCCAGAGGCAATCCTCACCTCCATCAGATCCCCAGGTTAGTAGTTTCCGGAAATCCTTCCTTGGGAAAAGAAACACTGATTAGAAGTTAGAATTTGTGGCATGTAGCAAGCTAAGTAATTTACCATACGTTATATCCGAGAAAGCTGAGGAAATAGCTCTAGCTTATGGACTCCCATGTTGAAGGGATATCTAAACTCAAATGGTTTATTTTTCTCTATCAATAGGTCAAGGTTGCTTTTAAAAAAAGTCTTGCAACTTAATCATATGGTACCACAAGCCCTGGATAAAATGATATTGAACTCCCATGTGGTGGAAAGAAGCTGTCTGTTGCAACTCTCCAGATGAAAAGGCCTTGGTAAAATCTTAGTGTCTATCTGCTTCTAGCACTATGGCCAACTAGGTGCTCTGAAGACCCCCTGATACTATTTGTTACATAGGATACAGTGCTTAAAGCATTACTGTTTGCATTTAAGGTGCGGGAGATTTTCAAACCTCCTGCTCAAATTCCTGCCATATGAACTATAGTGAAGAATTGGAGACAGAAAAATCAGGGATGAGGAGGCACAGGGATGACCAAAGGGTAGACCAGGAGAGTAGCACTGTCATTGGTTACTACATCTTGGACAAATATCAAAGCAGGGGAGTTGATTCTAGGATTCTTGAACTGACACAAGGCCATCAAGGTAAACAGATGTTTCCAACAATCTATGGCACCCAAAGCCATGGTCAGAAAGCACACCCCGTCTGAAAGAAAGACTTCTTGATTTTTGATCTGCAAGGTTCCTGTCAAACAGATCGAATAATGTACTCAAAGTCAAAAATCGTGAGCAAACAAGAAAGCAAGCTATATTAGTTACCTATAGTAGTATAGTAAACTACTCCAAAACTTAGTTACTTAAAGTGATTGTAAATATTTATTATCTTCCCCAGTTCCTGAGTGTTAGGAATATGATGACTTGGAATTTAGGGACTGGTTCAGGGTCTCTCATAAACTTGCAGTCATCTGAAATCTTGACTGGGGTTGGGGGATCCACTTCCAAAAGTACTCACTTACATGGCGGGCATACTGGTGCTGGTTGGGGGTCGAAGGCCTCAGTCCTCTCCACGCAGGCCTCCCATTGGGCCAGCTGAGTGTGTTCATGACACAACAGCTGGTATCAACCAGAGTGAATGATCCATGAGACAGTAAGTCAGACAGAGTATTCTTTTTTATGTCCTAACCTGGAATGAAGACATGGGCAATTTCTTTGTGATTTGGGGCAAAAAAAGATAAACATAAAAGAAAAGGAAAAAGAATGTCAGTCATGTTAAAATTAATAAATTATGTTCATTAAAAGACACCATAAAAAGAATGAAAAAAATGTCAAACTAAGAGAGATATTTACAACTCACTTAACAAATAAAGGATTAGTATCCAGAATACATAGATAATTTCTACAAATCAATAACAGATAACCCAACAGAAAAATGGACAAGAGCCAAAACACAGGCACTTAGCAGAAGGAGAAACAAGGACGGCCAATACAAGTGTAAAAAGGCCCTCAACCTAGTTAGTAATCAAGGAAATACAAATTATGACCATAATAAGGTACAATTTTGCACCTGTATAATTGTCTCAAATTAGAAGATCTGACAATACCAAATGTTGGAGAGGAAATGAATCAATGGGAAAGCCAGTGGGAATTAAATTGTTATAATCACTTTGGAAAACAATTTGGCATTCTCTTGTGAAGGTGAATATTTACACATTGTGTCTACCCAACAGTTGTATTTCTAGGTCAGTGATTTTGATCCCTAGAGCATGTTTAACAATATCTAGAGACATTTCTGGTTGTCACAACTTGGGGACACTACTGGCATCTAGTGGGTAGAGACCAGGGTTGCTGCTAAACATCCTACAAAGCACAGGACAGCTTCACACAACAAAGAATCATTTGGTCCCAAATGTCAATAGTGCTGAGGCTGAGAAACCCTGTCCTAGCTATATACACTAGAGAAATTCTTGCACATGTGTGCACCAGGAGATATAGAAGAATACATTCATGACAACAAATTGGAAGCAATGATTCTCCTTTGACAGGAGAATAGATAAATCAATTGTGATGTAGTTATTCAGTAGAATATAATAATGATTGAACTATAGCTATAGACACCTATGATATAAAGTGAAAAAGGCTAAGTCTCATGAGATGATATCCAGTGTGACATATATTTAATATAATACTCAAAAACAAGCAAAACTGAAAAAATCTGTTATTTAGCCATATTTATAAACAAACGACCAAGCCATACAAATAGGCTAGGAAATAATAACACAAAATTCAACGTGCTGGTTACAACCTGTGGAAGACGAGGAACTACTTTGGTCAGGAGCAGGGTATAAGTAGAGGGAAGCACTGAGTCTATGCTCGAATGCCCGGATTGGATGAAGGATTCACAGTTGTTCATTACATCATAACACTTTGAACTTATGTACACATATAAATATATGTGTACATACATACATCATATAGATTCATTTGCACCAAATATAGCAAAATATAAATAAATAAAAATCATTATTTAGGGCAGAAGTCATGGGGTGGATTGTACAATAGGACCACACAAGTAACTTCTTGAAACCAACTCCCTTCACCCTTTTGGAGAGGAACACTTCTATTTTTGCATTAGGGTTAGGCTCAAAATGGAGTGCAATTTATCAGACAAGGTCTTTTCTGGTGGCTCACTAGGATAGCAACTACCATACCAATATTGTTGGCCTAGGTACTCCTTACCTTTGAGCTATGTTGGCAATAAACACAGAGCAAATAAAAGAAAATGTATAAATTATAAGGACCTTATTCTCTCCTTCTATATAGTGTAGTCATACACTGGTAGGGGCATAATATCAATATCAATATCAATATCAATATCATTGTGTAACAACAGTGAGGAAGTGGATGATCTACTGGATTTCTTTATCCCTTTGGGAAAATTCTAATTCCTTTTAAAAATCAAATTTTCAAAACCATGTGCCTATAAATCACAGGTTGGAAAATTGAGGTAACACAAATGATTTGGATTGCCCTGAACACCTATCAATTTTAAAGCAAAATCATGAAGATTTCCTTCCTTTTTCTTTTCTTTCCTTAAACTCTAATGAGGCTTTCCAAGTGCCAGCCCGTCCCTATTCCTGTTCTCAGCTGACTTTCAAATAATCCCTGCTAGAGTGTTAATTGAAAAATAAGATATTAACTGATTATAGCTTAGTATGATCCTTCCTAGGGTGATATTTATGTTCACAGGGGACTCATAAAGGTTGGTGTGGGTAGCAGAGAGTGAAGGTTCACAGATGACCTTCAGGAGGCTGTAGCTAACTCCAACACCTGACGAAGCAAATAAAGAATGTTTGTAATGCAGCCTCTGAAAGGTTGGCAAAACTTTGCTTCAAGCCCTGTTTAAACATCCAAGCTCTGTCTACTACTTTTGGAACTGAGCTGCAATAAAACCTCTTACTTTCCTGACCCAAGAGAAAATATTTTATAAATTATAGTGTAGAGAATTATTCGGTCAATATTTAGGCCTGAAATACCCTAAAGAGTGAGAATGGTAAGGAAAAAAATAGATTTGGAGAAAGTACAAAGACCAAAATCAATCAACAAAATGCTTAAGAGTGTAAAGAGAAGAGGCTTTTTAAGTGTCCAACCATGAATGTCAAGATTATTTCAACAAAACCCAAAAGGCTTGAAATCGAAGCAGGGGTGAAAAATAAGAATATAGAAGATTCTCGAGGAGAATACAAGCATGTGAGATGTATATCTCTATTTACAAAATAATTGTTCCACCGCCTTCCTGTTCCACAGTACCTGATATGAGCAACTGCTTTGCCTAATAAGAAACAGTAACAGCCCTTATAAAACAGGTATCCCTGAGTCAGGATTTTTAAGCCAGCAAAATATTTGGTCATGGCTGAATCCAAATCCAAATATTCAGTAGCGGTTCTTAAACTTCATTGCATACAACTCATCTAATGGTGTTTACATAATATGGATATTCCAGAATCCCAGCTGAGGTGATTCTGATTCAGCAGTTCTGGGGCATGGCCCAGGAATCTGCATTTTAGGAGCATGCCAGGGCCAGGTGATTCTAAGGTATGCTGTGGGCCACAGTGAAACAGGTTTCAGAAAGCCTGACTTAGGTTTGTGGCCAATGCTTGCACCCCTCCCTACATCTATCAAACCACTACTTGTTGCAACAATTGCTGGAGCAATTGTTCCAGCTTTGCTCAGGTAAAGCCCGAGAGCCCCTCTCCGCAGCACCAAACCTGTCTCGTCCCCCTTCCTGGTGGGTCTCCCCTAATGCTGCTGTGTGCGATGCCTGCAGAAACCTCCATGGTACTCGCACAGAGGCAAAATTGGAAATGTGAGGGCGGCTAACACTCCAAGGGGGATTCCTTGACTAACAGAAAAAGGAGCCAGTAGGTAAATGTTTCCATTTTTCCATTGCTCAGGAAGACAACGTTCTGAAGCTTATTCTATATGATTCCCAGAAGGTCCCTGCAGGAACAAACTCCAGTGGCTCATAGGGATGGCCAGTGATGTAACACACTGTTATATAGGCTTTCCCTCTCCTCTCTCCTCTTCCCGGTGCTCCAGTCCTATCCAAAAGTAAACTACCAACATGGGAGCTCTCGTTGCAGACCCTGCTTTCTGGGGAAAATCTAAGCTGAGGGAAGGTTCTATGAGGATCACCTGAGGAATCAGGTCAGGAAACCAAGAAGGAGAGAATGAAGCAGGGGCATGAAGAGCCCTGAGTATATTCTCTCAGTGTTGCTTAAATTAGAGTGGTCCTATTTTGATCTGTTTTGCATATTACACTTTCTAGTTTTATTTTCCTTAAAAAGAAAGTTGTCAAGCTAAAAGCCATTTGAAAATAACCAGTCTAATTGAAAAAACTCAAATCTTGGTGACAAAGGCCTAATGTTTACAACAAGTATAACCTGAAATGAAGTATGTAATATCCCAAACCTTAGCTTTCTTGTCTACATCATAGCGTTGTTTAGAGAATAACATATAATTATTATTAGCTGATAATATAGTATAAAATTAATAGCAATGAGCCCTGTGGCCCAGACCCAATCCCTTTATCCTTACAGTTGCCATGAGGCTCTGGTTTGATCCCACGAGTTTGTTCATACTAATAAACAGTTGGACACAATTCACAAAAGTCCTGCAATTGTTATTCAGAAATCTTGTGATGTTATTGTGAAATCTGGCTCCATGAGTTGATGCTGCATCAATGTGAATTTTTAGTTTATAATTACATGTTTCAAGAAAGGAAGAAGAAGGAAAGGGAAAGGAAGGGAAGGGAATGGAAATAATTTCTCAATAAAAAAAGCAGCAGGATTAGATGACTTCTGTGAACTCTCTACTATACAGGTGCCCATTCAGTCCATTCTTATTCTGTGTCTTCCTCCACAGTTTCTTCCTTGGGTTGCCTGGTAGCTAGTTGCCATTTGTATACTTTCCTCACTGTGACATAAAGCATTTTCTTAGATTCTTCCATAGGTTTCTCTCTCATGAAAGTGCAACATAAATATAAAAGCCTTGTTTATGATACCAGAAACTACAACACCTTGTTGCTGGGTACACAGACTTTTCCATTTGCTCCTAAATTTTGCTCTGTAGTAAAGAACCAACAAAACAGAACTGAGTCAAGCTATTATGTCTCATGTACAAATATTCAAATAACTGTATCCATATAGTCAAATAATTTTTTATTGAAGTATAACATATACAGAAAAAGTATGCAAATCACAAATGTACAGCTTGAGGAATTTTCACAAAATAAACTCTCCCATGTAACTAGCACACAAGCCGAAGAACAGGAGATTGCAAGCACCCTGTTAATCTCCTCTATGCCACTCTCAGTCATTACTTATGTTCCAAAAAGAGGATAATATAGTAACTTCTAATACCATCAATTTATTTTACTGGTTTCTGTAGTTTATATAAACAGAATCACAATTTGTATTCAAATGTGTCTCGTTTCTTTCATTTAATATTGTAAGATTCATCCACGTTTTTACTTATAGCAGTAGTTCATTTTCATTGTTGTCCATAGCATTTACATATATAAATATAAGACAATTAATTTATTCATTCTACTATGTTGAACATTTGGGGTGTTTCCAGATCTTGCCTATTCAAAGAGTACTTTTATGAACATTCTTGTATGTATCTTTTTGTACACTATGCTTGCATTACTTTGGGAAATGTCCTTAAAGTGGAGTCTCTGGGTACACAGGTCCAGCTATGTGCCAAAATGTTTTACAAAGGGATTGGAGATTTACAGGATGGTGACGATGTATGTATAAATATGCAGGGCCAAGTACAGCCAAGACATTCTAAGAAAAAACAAAACACAACATCACCAGCAAAGTAGAAAGACTAACACTACCAAGTATGACATTATAAAACTACACTAATTAAGACAGTGTATCCAAACTTTCAGCATGTTTACTAAAACAGTGTGGTACTGTTAAAATAGTCAAATAAAAAATGGAATATAACATGGAGCCCAGAAACTTCTTTATATAAATATATATGAATACTTGATTTACAACAAAGGTGACACTGTTGACAATTGTGGAAAGGATGGTCTTTTCGATACATGATGGAAAGGCAATATTATATCCATACTGAAATAAATCTTGATCCCTGTCTCACACCATATACAAAATCAATTCAATGGTCTACCTGAGGCTTGTGGTCTTTACCCCATAGATGGTCATGAGAAAGGAAGGAGGTTCTAAGATCTAATTAGTTGTATATGTCTTTTAATCAACTACGTTTTCATTTGTACTGAGATTCAGATTAGTAATCCAGATAGTCTTCTTTACTGAAACTAAATTTAAATTTTTATGTATATTTTGGAAAATTGATTTTCCTCTCCTCCTTTTTCCCACTTCTGCTCTTTCCTTCCTCCTTTCTTTCCTCTTTTACTTCCCACCCTCCCACCATTTGTTTTTTCATTCATCTAACAACATATATCAGACATCAAGGGTTACAAATGAGCAGGCCACATTCCAAATAAAACCTGTAAAACTATTTTAAAACACACTGTGTTAAACAAATCCTGTTGTTGGTATGATTGTGAAAATTTACATGAAATTCAATTATGGGGGATCTCTTGAAAATCTGGCCGATCTGGCCACCGTAGGCCAGCAGTATTCCATGGCAACAGTCTGCTGGATTTCGTGAAGCACTTGCCTGCTTGAGACAGGGCAGCCTTCTCAGGTTCACCTTAATCCTCACTGGGCCTGCTTCGCTCCGGTGTATTTATCACCTGCCTGACCCCTGTAGGAATTTGCATTTAAGATTCCTGTTACCACGAATGTTTTAATAGAGTAAGTAAACATAAAAACATGTTTTCTAAAAAAATTATAGATGCGTAAACGTCAATATTGTTTTCTATTTATATACAGTTTTCAGTGTTGTACATATGGTAGCTAAAAAGATTTTTTTCTTCTTCTTCTTTAGTTTTTGGGCATAAATCCCTTCTT
This sequence comes from Avahi laniger, assembly GCA_963575035.1. Lineage (NCBI taxonomy): Eukaryota > Metazoa > Chordata > Mammalia > Primates > Indriidae > Avahi > Avahi laniger. Next base: position 75,062 of record CAUYSK010107187.1, read on the forward strand.
GTTTTCACAGGAACATTAGCTCAAATTTGCAGATACTGTGAGATGCAGATAAAATTGTTGCATTTAAAACCATATGTCACACTGAACTGTTCAAGAGGCGTCAAGCCTTTCTTACTTGCAGATCTTTAAAGATGTGATTTTATGCTCAGTTAAGATGGAAAAGAGCATTAGGTTTAAGAATAAACCTATTTGCTGTGGAAGCATTTCACTAAATTATTTCACCAAAGTACTAGGTAGAGAGACATTAGTATAGCATGTCAAAGACAACTTTTTCAACTTACATGTCTCGTCCTCCATATTAATCAGCTGCTTGGGATTATAATCTTGATAGCAGCAGGATAGATAAGGATGTGACAGATCCTGGCCCTGTTTATTTACACATTTTTATTTAATTTTTAAAAATTGTAATAAGGATCTCAACTCATAAAGTGGATATGAATCATTTCAAATTTTATGGAAACTTTTGCTCTATTTCAGGCCATCATTATATAATACTATAGAAAGGCATAAAACTCTATTACCATTTCATAGAGTTAAAAAAATATCAACTCAAGTTGTATAAAATAAGTAGTTGATAACTGTGAAAAGTCCTTCAGGAATAAGATGAATTTCTCTGAAACTATTCTTCATTCCCATACACACATCTTGTGCATCCGACTTAGACACAGAAGCACGTAACAGGAGTGTATCTTTTTGTTTTAAGAAAATGACCCTTAGGGCCCTGTTCTCTTCAGAAGTAGATCTCAGGCAAAAAACAATCTAAATGGAATGCAAACTGAATTCAGATCTCAGCCTTACAAAATTGGCTTCACTCAGCTGTCTAACGTGTATATATAGATATATACACTTTTTTCTTCTTTAAGTGAATATTAAAGATAAGCAGGAAATTAAGAGAATTGCAGGTTATCAGAGAGAATATCAGTGAAAAATTTCCTGGCTAAGAGGTGATCAGAATCCCAGTACAATTTAGTCAGTCTTAGTGTATAAAACAATGACACTAACATCATAATGTTACATTGTAATATTTACAATGGTAGTAAATAAAAAGAATGAATAGTTGATTTGGGTATATGCACACATATCCAAAACAAGGCAATTTCTGACTTAGGAGTGCCTAACCACAAATTACTTGATCCTTAAGATTCACCGCTTTTTAGAACTGAAACTTCATTTCTAATTTCTCTTTTTATATAGTCTTTTTGCTCCCACTCGCTCCAGCCCCCAGCCCATTACTCTCCTCCATCCTGCACCCTGTGTTTATTTTGAGTTCCAGGGACAAAAAGAACGTATGGCACTTACTGTTATCCTCTCTACACATCCAGGTCTGCTTCTCCCATCATCCCCATGCACTGGACGAAAGAGGAAAACAGCAGGTGATACTGAAGATGTGGGACTATGGTTAGAAAACAAATCATAAGGATGACAACTTTCATAAGCTTCTGACAGTCCATTTTCAGCTACTGTTCCTTCCTTTGACATAAACTTAGTTCTGAGCCTGTTCCTCAAAACCTTTCATCCCCTAAACATACTTAATTGTTCTTCTCCAACGAAATCCTCCTCTCTCTGGCACGGCATCTTGAAAACTGATCTTCCACACTCAAGAGCCTTATGTCCTTCTCCAGAACCCAGCTTCTCCTTCTTGATCCAAAAGTTCTTCTAGATTTACAAACTTGCTTTACAATCTTCAGATGCCCACAGTCAATAAATATTTAATACTTGACAAATTTCAAACACAAAAGATACTACTAACGTTTTCTCTTATATTATCGGCACTATATTAAATCCAAAATAAAATTCTGAATAAACCAGTTGTCACACATTCAACTCTTGCTGCTGGGTCATCAGTGTTGTTGGGGAATTTGCATAATATAGTTTTAAAGTAGGCCCCCTACAACTTTATGGCTTTCAGCTTTGTAGGACACCTAAAGCTCCACGGCAAGCCTCTGACTTGGCGACAGTTTTTCCTGTCCTCCTAAGCCCCTTCTTTAATTTCCTTGTTGTCAAACTTTAAATGTGAGAGTGGGGTGTGTGTGTGTGTGTGTGTGTGTGTGTCTGGGTGTGGTCACAGACAGATAGACAATAATCTGAATCCAGCCAGTGCTCTTTCTTTTCTGTATTCTCCAAATCTATATTGCTCTTCCTTCTTTTCAAAATCAACATTGCCACTTGAGTTGTGCTCTTTATGCATTTCTATGGCAATCTCCATGGAGACCATTTCTTTGCTAGCCTTTATGCTTCAGTTGGGAGATGCATTCTCACCTTTTTCATCCCCAGCAAGTTTTCTTCAAGTCTTCCTTTCTCTTTAACTATGCAACTTCTTGAAAAACAAGTCTACAATAGGTATTAACCATTTTCTTCCTTCCTTTCCTTTCCCTTTCTTCTCTTTAACCTCCTAATCTCTCCTTCCACATCCATATTCCCAGCAGCGTTCATGACTTTCATTAAAGCTCCAAGCTTGTGATACCATCTGCCTACTGGATATCTCCAACTGAAGATTTTATAGGCACCTCCAACTCAATATGTCTGAGACCAGATTTATTATCTTCCCTTTGCTAAAATATCCTCCTTCTCTGCATTTTGCAACCCAGTTAAAAGCATCACTTAGAATAATTACCCTTAGTTTTCTCTTCCTTATTCTTCATGTTCAATAAGAACTAAAAGAGTTATGAAGCAGTAGTTTAGTGCTTAGCTCCCCACCGAGCAAAAATATACAGCTAACAATAATGTTTCACGCCATCAGACACTCAAGAATAACAGAAGTATAGATAGTCAATTTTCATTCGGCTGTTTCATGTGTGTCCCTGATTATATCATCTTCTTAATCAAGAGAGGGAACTTGTAATGGCTTTGGATTTCCCTTCTAGATGAAACTCATTTGTGTTCATATTCCCATTTCAGAAAAGAGGAAGGCAATGACAAATTTAATTAAAAATCTCAAGATATCAGTTCACCTAATCAGATGTTAATTCTTCAGAATGGTCTTCCTTAAAGATCATTATTACCTAATTAACACACTAGATATATATTATATTCATCTAAATGGAGGTGGTATTAAGAGTGGGGTCCAACACTGACATTCTTTTTTAAAAAAATCAGTTTTATTAAAGTATAATCCCCATGCAGTAAACTGAACCTATTTTAAGTCTACAGTTAGATGAGTTTTGACAGCTTATGTATCTGTGTAATGACCTCCACAGCCAAGGTACATAACATGCCCATAAAACCAAAAAGTTTCTTTATGGTGTTTTGCATCAGGATCCCTCATTTCTCCTTAATCCAAAGGGAAATATTTACCTGCATCTGTCACTTGCATTTTCTGGAATTTCATATGAATTGAACCATACCATATCAACTCTTCTGGGTCTAGCTTCTTTTGTGCTGCATGATGTTTTTCAGATTAAACACCATAGTTTCATGGATTTTGCTTTTTGTTTCTCTGTAGTTCTCTATTGTATGAATATACCACAACTTGTTTATCCATTCACCCGATGATTGATTTGTTTCCAGCTTGGGGCTACAATGAATAAGGTTTTTAAGAACATTCATGTACATATCTTTGTATGGAACATATGTCTGCATTTCTCTTGGGTAAATACCTAAGAGTAAAATTTTAGTATTAATAAATGTTAAATTTAACTTGACAAGAAGCTTCCAAACTGTTCTCCAAAGTGGTAGAAATATTTTATAGTTTCATTAACAATGCTTTTTCAATGAAGTTGGTGATTATGTTTTTTCATATTTAACTGATTTTATAGTTTCTGGTTTTATTAACTACTGGGAAAGGAGTTTTCAAGTAGTCAGCTATGACAAAGAGTTTTTCTATTGCTAATTTCAGTTTGGTAAGATTTTGCTCCTGGTATTGTCGAGGCTCTGTTATTAGGCACATATACATTTAAGGTTGTTATAACATCTTGAAAAATTTAGCTCTTGATGAAATATTCCTTTCATTCCTGCCAACATTCCTTTTTCTGATATATACTTTGATCAGTGTTAGCATAACCATTCTAATTTTCTCTTGATTAGTATTTGCATGTCATATTGTTTTCTTTTTTTTATTTTTATTTTTATTTCAGGGTATTATGAAGGTACAAACATTTTGGTTACATTTTATGTCTTTGCCTCACCCAAGAGAGGGTTAGTGGTGTGCCTTTCCCCTCTACAATGTTCACTCTGTGTCCTTTAGTTGTGAGTTTATCCCCCTCCTCCTAATCGTTTTAACCTATCTATATCTTTATATTTAAAGAGTTTTTCTTATAGACAGCATACAGCTGTATCTTACTTTTTTAACACAGTCTCACAACCAATTCTTTTTAATTAGAATGTTTAGACTATTTATATTCAAAGAGATTATCTGTTTGGTTGGGATTATATGGACCATCTTGGTATTTTTCTATTTGTTTCATTTGTCCTTTGTTCCTTTTTATTTCCTTTTCTGACTTCTTTTGGATTAATTGAATATTTTTACTATTCTCCTTTATATTAATGTCATTTTATTTTTAATAATTTTTAAGTCATTTGTGTCTTTAATTTATGACAATCTACCTTCAAATAATATACTACTTCATGAATAACATAAGAAACTTAAAACAGTATACTTACGTTTCCTTCCTCTCTTCTTGATTTCCAATTATGCCCAATTATAGATCACTTTAATCTCTGTTCCTTATTATTATTATTTAGTCTTTGTTTTGCATTTGTGTCAGTTTGGATAGATTCTGATGGTATATTTTCAAATCCACTATTTTTTTCTTCTGCAGTGTCTAATTTGCTTTCAATCCAATTGAATAATATATTGCACTTTTCATCTGTAGACTTGTTTCTTTTTTATGGCTTTTTATTCTGTTCATGTTTTTCTTTAAATACATGAGCATATTCATAAAGGTTATTTAAAATTGTATGCTAATTGCATAATCTCTGTAGTAGATGTGTCTTTCTATTTACTAGTTTTTGTCTTTGTTACAAGTTTCATTATCCTGCTCCTCACATCTATAATGATTTTTATTAGATGTTGAACATGGTGAGTTTTACATTGTTAAATGCTGGATTTCATTGTCTTCCCTTAAAGAGTCTTGGACTCTGTTATGGCAAGAATTAAGTTGTTTGCAGTTCAGCTTGATTCTTTGAAAACTTGTTTTTAAATGTCGTTATGGCATGTTTAGAATCACTTGTACTCTAGGTCTGGGTTAGGTTTTCCTCCCTGTATTATGACTCTGGAAAGTGATTTCAAACAGAAATCCGGGATAATCACAGTGCTTGCCTTACTTGTTTTCCTTCTCTCAGGGTACCATGATGCTTTACCTTTTTTCTAATGTCCAAAAGTATTGTTTGATATATTTTTTCCATTTTCTACTTGTTTTTCTTATTGTAGATTTTTGTGGGATGAGAATACATCTATTAATTCATCATGGCTGGATGAATTGAAGTTCAATATCTCTTTTCAAAGAGACATAAAAGGTTGTGATTTCTCCAAAATTTCTTTGCTTATAAGAGAGAAAAGATTACCTTTACAGAGCAGAAAATACTCCTTATCCGAAAGTTTGCTTCGTCTTTGTCAACCATTGAATGGTGTTTCAGGCTTAGACCATTATTTTTCTTTTTAAAGAAAGAGAGATTATTTTCTATCATCCATACCATTTATTTTGGTAAAATGTTGAATATTATGTATATCAGTTAGTTGTGACTGTATAAAAAGCCACCCTAAAACTTTAGAGGCTTAATAACAACTCTTCTTTTTTTTCTCATGAGTATAACAGTTCTGCTGCTCTGAATGAGCTTTCAGGGGCTTGCTCATTGGCCTGTGGTTAGCTGCTGATCTGCTAGTCTTCTTTGCTGCTATAATCTGTACACTCTCCTGTATCTCAGGTCTCAGTTGAGACAACTGAATGACTCAGCCCTATTCCACGTGCTCCATGCTTGGTATTCTGGTGGTGGCAGTTTTACAAGAAAGCAAGTGGAATTGTTCACATCTTCTAGAATTGGCACACACTTCTACTTGCATTCTTTTGGTCAATGCAAATCACAGGGTCAACCCATATTCAGTGATCAGAGAAACAGACACCCTTCCCCATCCAATCTCTTGATGACAAGAGATTTATCACATTGCACAAAGGTTTAGGAACAAAAAAGCAGTGGAAGTTTGGGTTTGTTTTTATAATTCATCTACCATATAAACTTTACCTATGCAAAATGATCTTATTTTTGGAAACTGCCTAATGACTCAGAAAGATAACAGTGATCTGAAGTTTTCTCTGCTAAGCCTCACTAATCACTATGACTCACTCTAACATATGGGCAATGGGAACACTAGGAAAACTCATTAATCAGTCATCTATATCTGTTTCCTTAGGCATCTGCCTGTTACTGTCTTGATCTTCTTCATTGTTTTTTCTTTTCTGAATCTTGCAAATATTTCATAACTTATGATGAAGCAAATACCATTTCATGAAACCTATCCCGGGTATCTTGGAGAAAATATTTTCATAACACTTTGTATCACCACCCTTATTGCATTTATCATATTGTACTTTTCATTTTAGCCATTTAATTATATGATCTTCCATTATATCATATAGTCCTTGAGGCCAAAATTATGTCCTTTTTACTTCGCATTTCCTCCAAGATTAATTCACAGCCTTTTACATAATAGTTGTACCATTGAATAAGCTGAGTGAAAAATGGATTAATGTATACATCCTGCAGCTGCTTTTCTAATGAGCAGGAAGAATGTCTTCAATTATAATTTTAATCAACACTATGAATACTATTAGCAACCATTTATTATGTTCTATGTCCAAATACTGTTCTTAAAATTTTAAAAACTAATAATTCTTCATTGTTTCTTGCTTCTTAACTTCAATCCATATTACAAATTTGTAGCCAATACCTGCTTTCCTGCCTAGTCACATTTGGGTGGAGGAAAGAACATGGCTTTGGAGACAGAGATGAAATTCAAATCTCTCCCTGCTACTTCTGAAATATTATTCATCCTTAGATTATTTCCTTATTTCCCTACAAAATAAAATTTTAAAATGAGAAGATTAAAATAAATTAAATTTGGAGTGAGTCTGACACCTAGCAGGGACTTGTTACATATTCACTTAATTCTATTTCCTCGCTCTCTCAGGAGGCAGGTCTGCATTGATGGCAGTTACTATAGGGCATGAGTAGGTTTTTGTAATGTTACAGATGTGGCTTGGGAAGAAGATGCATTTGAAGAAGGAAAGAGAGATGTGGTTTCTGTTTAATTTAAATCTCTTTCCATTTCACTCTAGTTTATTGGAGAGAACTTCTGTCAAGCATCTGAAGAGTTGAAGACCACCATGGAATAATATTACACTCTCTGCAAAGGGAATTAGACTGCTCTTCCCCTACAGCAGTAGGGGTACAGCGAGGGAGGGGTACAGTGCTCTAGAAAATGGATTGGAAAAAGTTTTACTCCTGCCTCTTCCCCCTTCAGACAGCCTGATGCTCTATGTCCATTGCTTAAAAACGGTTTGCTCATATCCTTCTTTCTCTTTCAGTCTTTTCTTCCCTCCTCTTGGTAGTTGCAACTGCTCTATTTTTGAGATTTTTTACCCTCCAAACTTTGCACAATTTCCCGCTTTTAAATCACTAGGAAATATTTCAGATTCTCAGAGTCCCTTTTACCAGTAACGCCACTTTTGGCTTCAGCAAATGTCTAGTTTTCTCCATTATATCACAGCAAATCTGAAAAGATTCGGAAAGAGAGGGAAAGCTAGAATTTATTTGATAAGGAGTGATGTGGTAGGCAGAATAGTATTCCTCCCCCAAATTGTTCACATCCTAATCACTGAAACCGGTGGGTCTGATACCTTACCTAGAGAAAGGGCTTTGGCAGATTAAGTTAAAGTCTCTGAGACAGAGAGATTATCCTGAATTATTCAGGTGGACCCGACTTAATCACTTCTCCTAGTTGTGTTCACAGAGAGATGTGACAACGAAAGAAAGATCAGGGAGATATGATGTCGCTGGCTTTGAAAATTGAGGAAGGGACAACCAGCCAAGTAATGCAGACATTCTCTAGAAGCTGGAAAATACAAGACATCACATTCTGCCTGGAAGCCTCTAGAAAAGCATACAGCCCAGCCGGTCTTGATTTTAGACCGTTTAGAACCATGTTAGACTTCTGACCTATGGACCATAAAATAATAAGTTAGTATTGTTTTACATCATTGTTTGTGGTAATTTGTTACAGCAGCAATAGGAAACTAATCAGTGAGGACAGATGGGGATAAGTAGAAGAGGCATTTTCCAAGAATGTCCAGCCATTTTCAGATGATCACCTTGGTCATCCTTTACTCAAACTTGGAAGGATTCTCGTTAAAGCCACTGAATATAAGCCCTCTCAAGACAATAAAATTTTCTCTTCAAGGGAATAGTCTTCAATACGAGCTTTTTCTTCTGCTCCATAATGTTGTATCTCTGTGCATATGCATATCCAAGATTAAATTAAAAAAACAGAATGAGATAAACAGAGATATATAGGCAGGTAATATTAGAAACCTTCAAATCATTTCCCACCAACCTCTGCCAACTACCTGTTGCACAGAAGGTTATGTTGCCATGCACTGAAGATACAGAAAATTAAACACTTGTTTTCTGCCCTCACTGAAACCCTTACTTGATGCTATGATTAATTTATTTTTTTTTCTGAACATTGCTTTCAGAAGGAACTAGCAAATGACCCAAGAATGTTAACCTCTTTCTATTCTATGTTTTACATTGGTACCTAATTTTCCCAATGATAATGGGCCATAGAAAGCACTGAATCATCAGAGTGGAAATCTTATTTGCTGTACTGTACCTATTAAGGCAAAATTTTCAAATCGTCTCTTTTGGGATTATCCAACAGACACTGGAACAGCAAAGGGATGAGAACACTAGCAGAAGGTCACAATCCGTTGAGTTCTGGTTAAGTTCTGAAGACCATACTGTGCATATACCACCAATTGAACAAAGGTATAGAAGACCATTTGCAAATTTTAGTTATATACAGAGGAAGGAAATAAGAAATTATTTTTATAATTAAAGAAAAACCTTACTGGAGACAACGATAAAAACTGAACCTTCAATGGGGCAAATGACCTGAGATCAAACTAATCTCTTATACCTTGTAGTCATGTGATTTTGAGAAAGTTCCTTAACATCTTTGAACTTCTATTTTCTCAATTTTCACAACATGTATGATAAGTTTCTGAATCACAGAAATAATATCAGTATTATATATTATATGAGTAAAAGATTTTAAAAGCACCTAGTGATGTGTTTGGTACAGACAATATTAATTAAAAATATTTTATTCGATCTTCATTTATTCAAAACCTACTTGGGATTTACAAATACAGTGACATAATCCTTGAATATAATGGTTCCACACACCTAAAAACTGCTGATTTTCAAATTTCGAGATTTGCAAATGGAGTCGCCAATCTGCAAAGATTTGCATGAAATGCGTCAACAGAGCAATTATAATTTAACTCCCTCTTTTGTTTCATGCTTCATTTTTAGATGTTTCATAACCAACTCCTTTGGAAAAAAGTATCTAGCACATCAGCATTTTTCAAGCACATTAGGATTTGAACAGATGAATGACAGTATCTCCTGGAGGAGAGATTTTCTACTCACAGAACCTGCTATAAGAATCATTTGGCCCATTTTACAAATTAAAAAAAAAATCTCCAGTGCCTTTTTTGCCAGTATTTTTCTGATGTTAGAATTCTGATGCAAACATTCAAGTTCAATGCAACACTTTCATCAGTCCTTGAAGGCAAGACTATTATGCCTTTTCCTTTTATATTCTCCATGTTCTAATCTATACTAAAGATGTGTGTGTATATATGTATCTATATATATATATACACATACACGTACATAGATACATATATACACACACACCTTTATATATATATACATATACATAATACATTTCTGACAAGCAAGAAAGTCTGTTTTTACAGGAAAGAGTTTACTATAAGGATTTCAAATTAGAAAGCTACTAAAGTGTATTTAACTTGCTTTGTAAGAAAGTTAACGCTCTACCAGTAATTCTTAACCTGAATTATGAAATAGAATGACCTAGGTGGCCTGCTAAAATTCCCATATCGAGAAGTACTCAATTCTGATTTAATTGGTCTGGGATGGGGTCCAGGCTACACTGGGAGTTTTACAGAGTTTCTCAGGTGATTTTAATGAGTGGCCAAATTTGAGAAATAATGCCCTACACCAGTGATTAGTGGCATGCAGCCTTGGTAGTACATTAGAATCATCTGGGGGGAATTTTAAAAAATACTGATGTCCAGGGCACACACCAGATTTATTAAATAAGAATAAAGGGGTTGAAACCCAGTCATCAATATTTTTTAAAGCTCCCTAGTGTGTGCTCCCCAGGTTGAGAGCCACTGCCTCTGCCATGCTGGTGATGTAGTGATTATGATGTACATTAGGCATCAAATGATCCATTATGCAGCCTTATATCTCAACTCACTGCAGCTGGGACTCATATTAGACATCTCATCCTTGTTTCACATATGGAATTAACAAAATTAATTTCACGTTCTATCATACCTTTATGGAGATGAATACTGTGTCAGTGATCAGAGAATTGCCTCTAGTGTTTCCGACATATTTACTTTTACAATATTTTGGGAACTAATAGTCTACTGTGAGCAAATATTAACATCATTCCATGTGAGTCAATTTTACCTGGAGTTGACCCTGGGCAATTCATGATTTCATGAACATTGAAGTCTCTCTCCCTTTGCTAGAAATTTTAATACTACTGATGTTACATGTTAGGGACTTTTTAACTGTGCAGTTGGCGTTAGGTAAACCTATACCTTCATGCTCATGACTCTTTAATATCCGCTAATCCCAGGAGATCTTTTGAATATTATAAGGAAGTAGGTGGTCCACATTATTTACGTGATCACTATTTCTCTAAAGCTCAATCCTACTCAAACATTAGAGAAGTTTCAGAAAAGCTTCACCTTATTTTGGCATCTTAATATTACCTGTTCCTAAAGTAGAACTATCAGAACTATCATTATTTTGCTTAATATGTGTCCTCAAATAGTAACGGAAGCATTGGTCTGGAGTTATTGAGTAATTTGACTGGGTGATAATTATGGTAGTTTGTACTACTAGAGATTGTCGTACACTTTATTACACGGTCTTTGCTTAGGATCATTTCATTATACGGTATTTGTTGGCCCTTTTGTAAATCTATTTCAGAACAGGATCCCTAGGCAGCTGTATTTGAAATTTGGCTTTGTTAGATGTGAAATCAAATTCGCAATCCTTCTGTGGTTTTGGTGTGAGAGTTCCATCTGGAAATGGATCAGCCCTTACTATCTAGCACATGTCCCAGGGACTACATTCTTTCAATAATTTGAATACTTTGGTTCCAAATGCAGCAAATTTTCTCTCTCCTTGCTGTTAGTCACCCAATTCTCAGCATCCAAACTTCAAGAAGCTAAAGCGAGTGTGGAAAGATATTTATAATGAGGATATAAAACAACATCCTCATCATGATTAAGTGATGCTGAAATATTCTTTTGGTGTGTATTTTGCTCAGGGTTTTAAGGAGTTTTTAATTTAGTTCTGACTTTGTTTACCTGCAAGTCAGCTGAGTTCCCTCTATGTGCCTGCAGATTAGCATTTTAGTGTCACAAACTGACTCTCTGTGCCACTAACTCATTGGAGTTGGCCAAAAAACAAGGGGCCTTTTAAATTACAAAGCTCCTGGGAAGAAAAAAAAAGGCTTACACTGTTGAGGAGGAAAAGGGGCAAGAAATGTGTCTTCTCTCTCGCGCGCACTTGTTCTCTCCCTCTCTCTCACACACACACACACACACACACACACACACACACACACATCAGTATGTCTACAATCCAAATAGCCACAGTGCCCTTGATAATAATTCACTCACTGCTTTCTTTGGCTTTTATATGGACCACCATGAACAGCCAGTCCTGACCTCAGGAATTGCCCTTTAACCCCTCTTACAATACAAATAAAATTGTCCATGCCAGTTTCCAGACGACGTCCATGTCATCACAACTAGAAACACAATGATTGAAGTAGGATAGAAGGAACAAAGAAGTCAATCACCCTTTGACCTGAGTTCGCACCCAGCATGGAGCATTCTCACCATCATAGGAAGGACACAGTGCCCTTCATGCCCCCTCTTATCCTGATTTCTGATAAATTGTGTATATAATCTGTTTCCAACCAGAACAGGCTGTTGCTAAATCCTTTAGACTACTCTAATTCTGGAAGCCTAGTTTTGGACTGCTCTGTGTCCTCTCAGAGGGAGAGATTCTAAAGCCATAGTCCTTAAAAGATATCTATATTTTCAGACCTGGAGCTGCCATTTAAAAGACTGACCCAAAAGGTCATTTCTGGGCCTGTGAATCTCAAAACTTAATGTCCATAAGTGTCATCTCAGACACTTGTCAGAAATACAGATTCTCAGGCCACATGTTTCTGACTCAGAAGGTCCAAGTTCGGCCTTGGCAGAAGGGGATTTGATATATCACTGATCTTGATTCTGATGTAGTTGTTCTGTGGGACACACCATGAGTGCTGCTAACCTAAACTGCAAGAAGTTTAGGAACACAGCAGTAAGAAGCTTTTTAGATTTTATTTGAGGTGTGTGTTTTAAAGTATACGTGTTATCTCTTCTCTTAGCTTATATTTGTAACCCTGAGACACTTTGAAACCTGAAAGGCATATGGAGTTCTTTCTATTTGAGTGTGTCTAGGTACTTAAATTGGTTGGGATTAGCTAATGGGAACACAGCCATTCATTCAGCAAATAACAGTTGAACTCTTACTCAGCTGAGAGTTGTGTTAGGTACTGGAGGCACAGAGACAAATAAAATGTTGTCCCGGTCCTTCAGGACTTCAGTTTAATGAAAGAAACAGTGATATAAATTAGTTAAATACAGTAATATGAAAAAGTGTTATCAATGCACACAGTGCAATAAAATTTACTCTGCAAGGGGAGATTTAACAGAGATGATGGTAGGTGAGCCTGGTTTTAAACTATTGCTAGGAAATTGCGAGGTACGGAAGAGAAGAAAATTTTTGATAAACAGAAAAAGATTACATGCAAAAGCAGGGAAGTAAGAAATAACCTTTTATATTCTAGACATGTTACAATGTTCAAAGAATTTGGAACAATGCATAGATGATGGGGAGTATCAGGAAATAAGGTAGGCAGGAGATATCCTTGGGACTATATTATAGTTTGATATGACAAAGCAAGGACTAGAGTTTTATCATACAGATACAAGCATTATTGAGAGAAAATAAATACCTCAATAAATAATGTGCCACATGCATAGATTAGAAGACTCAACATTTTAAAATCTCCTAGAGAAATCTAAACTCTCTTTAAATATAAACTTATAAAAAATTAAAACAGTAATTTAAAGCAATCAAAGTTAAAATCCATGAAGTTTTTCTAAAATTTGTATAAAAACACTAAGGTCAAATTAGCCAAGATAATTTTGAAGAAACAGAACAAAGGTAGAGATTTTAGAAGAGTTGTTATAAAGCTGTAATAATTCGGGTAGCATGGTATTATTGTGAGAATAGCTATTAATAAATAGAAAAATGGCATAGAATATAGATTAATAGATGAGAATAAAGAAATTGGCCCAAGCTGCAATATTCACTTGATTTATAGAGATAGCACTCTACTATAGTGAAGAAAAGATGGTCTTTTCAATAAATTGTATTAGACCCATTGGATATCCATATGGAAAAACATAAATTTTCACCCACATCTCACATTATGCACAAAAATTAATTTCCATAGATCAAAATGTTAAAGGTAAAATAATAAAAGTTCTAAAAAATAACATCTATGCAGAGATTTCTTTTTATAAAACACTAACAAAAATGAAAAACCTTGATAAATTATATTACATTACAATGAAAAACCTATGTTTATCAAGAGGCTCTATTATAAGTTCAACAAGGCAAGCCACAGAGTAAAAGGTTCTTGCCATGCATACGTCACAAAGGAATCATGTACCAAATACATAAAAAACTTGTATAAAGAATTAAGACAAAGCAAGCAACCAACTTTTAAAAAAATGTTCAAAATGTTTGAACAGGCATTCCACCAAAAAAGATATTCAAATTTTCAATAAGCATATGAAAGTAGAGCCAATATCATTAGTCATCATAGGGCGCAAATTAAAACAAATGAATAAAACTATGCAATCACTAAATGACTAAGATTGAAGATACTAACAATACCAACTGGATTAAGGGACATTCTCATATATTGCCGCTAGGAGATAAAAATGATACAACTGTTTGGAAATGTGTTTGGCAATATTTATAAAATTCCTATAATTCAATGCTTATACTCCTAAGGATATACCTAACAAAATTATATACAAAGACAAGTAAAAAAAATTGTTCATAATAGCACTTTTTACAATAGTCCAAAACTGAAAAATACAAATTCTATCAATAGCAGACAGGATAAACAAATTGTGGTGTAGCCATACCATGGGATATTATAAACAAATTACTATTACATATTACATGAATAAACATCAACTTTATAGTTGAGCAAAAGAAGATAGCACCCAAAAGACTCATACCATTTTCCATTTATATAAGGTTCAAAAATAGGAAAAGCTAATTGATAACAACAGAAGTCCTATGAGTGGTTACATTTGGGGAGGGAACATGGAGGAAATCTTTTGGAGTGCTACATGTGTGGTTGTTATACAAGTGTTAACTTTTTAAACATTCACTGAACTGTGTACACTTACGATTTGTACATACTTCTGTATATATGCTATAATTCAAAAATTTACTGTAAACCTTTTCACAGTAATTAAATCAGAATGAAGGAAATGTCATTTTCTCAGATGGAACACGGTTTTTTCTAACATTTGTTGAAAGGAAACTTTTTTCTTGACAGATTTTGTTTTCTCTTGTACACTGTTTTCAAGAACCAGTATTGAAGTGATTTGCCTTAAGAGAAAGAGAGATTATCATACAAGTGCAGGGAGTGGATGATGAAAGTCTAAATTGTGTGGAAAGAGGGCCATAAGGCGGACTACAGGCAGTGTTTCAGAACTGGAGGTCACATGACTGGAAGTTCTGTTATCCATAGGAGGATGGAAAAGGGAGGTTAAAGTCACCCTAAAGTTTCTAGCTTGATAGACATGAATGACTGTGTAATTGAACATAATGAGTCATTTTTAAAAAATTTTGGGCATTTGGGGGTTTAAGTACTAGAGGGTTATCTAGATGGTCATATTTTCATGCAATTGAAAATAATCGGTCTGGAACTTAGATAAAGGACAAAACTAGAAATATACATCTGGGTGTCTTCAAATGTGTGTGTTATTTTGCAAATGTATGTTTTATGGCTAAAGCCTTAAGAATAGATGAAATGCACCCTCCCCACACCGGGGAACTGTGTAGCATACAGAGAGGGAAGAATAACTGAACAAAGCTGAGAACAGAGTTAAGGAGGAGATTTCAAGCAAGGAGCACCTTTGGCATTCATCATAACTGCTTTTAAGTGTCCCCAGCATGTCTAAATACTCAGTTGACCTAAGTAATTACCACATTCACTTGCTTTCCTTTGGTATCTATTTTCAAAGTATTAGAGTTATTATTAGAAGCATTATACAAATAGTGCCTGATGTTCCATGAAACTTAATTTATCACTCATGTCTAAACCATAATGTTACCAGAAAACAGGATTACACTGAATCTGTTATAATGATAGTTACTTCAGAAATATTTTATAGCTTAAGTGAAATTGAAGTTAACTAATGATGTTTATAGCCTCGCAAGTGAATTTCAGAGGTCTGAGTCAGATATTCATAATCATCTCCTGGAAAATGAATATTTTTGAGAAGAACCACATTTTAAATCAGCATTGAACATGAATTATTTCCAAGTTTGTATACTATGGTCAAAAAATGCTTATAAAATTATCTTAGTTGCTAAAAATATTATAGTTTTCTATAAGCCTAGTCATTCATTTCAGTTTGCTGGTGATCACAATGTATCTTTTGAATGCATACTGATCGTACCCATAATGAGAAACATTCTACTTTCCTTTTTGTACATCCATTGTTCTATCTATTGCTATGTATCAAATTATCCCCCAAACTTAGTGGTGTAAAATAATCCCTATTTTGTTATATCTCACAGTTTGGGGGTTGGGGATGCTGTCAGCTCTCAGCACAGGGACAATTCTTCTGCTCCCTGTGGCAGTGATTGAGGTCCGTTGTTGGGATTCAGCTGATGAATAGACTGAGCAGAGGGCTGAAGCTAACCTCATTCACATGTTTGGCATCTTGGCAGGGAAGTCTGGAAGTCTGGGCTCAACTGTGACTGTCAACTGGAATGCCTGCAAGTGACCTTTCCAATATGGTAGCTGTAGAGTAGTCACACTCACACGGTGGTTCAGGGTTCCTAGAGGCAGCATTCTCAGAGACACCAAGGGGACACTGCTAGTTTCTTAAGACCTGAGACTGAAAACCAGTACAGTGTTATTTTGGAAATAACCATTTTGTCAAGGAGTCACAGAAACCACTTAGATTGAAGGGGAGGGAGTATAGACCCTAACTTTTGATGGGCAAAGTGTCAAAGAATTTGAAGTTTTCATTAACATACATGTAATAATAATTCATTTATGATCCTACTTATTAATGCTTGTGTGTATCAACTTAGATTCCAAAAATAAAATAAAAGCAAATCTGAAAATAGTCAAATTTTATGAAGTGTATTAATTAATCTCTTTTTTGAAAGATAGATGATTGTATCTAGATCTGGACCTGGCAATATCTGAAATTGAAATTTAACAATAAAAGTGAAATAGATGATTCTAAGTACTTACAGATGGTATTAAATAAGTGATATTATAAAAGCAGAGAAAGATTAAAAATTAAATTAATTATTTTTGATGCTTGATTTACTGAAAATAAATTTAGATGCTTCCACATAGGAAAATAAATGATTCTTGATTTTTTCTCTTTTTTTTGTTTTTGTTTTTTGAGACAGAGTCTTGCTCTGTCACCCAGGCTAGAAACAGAGGCATCATCATAGCTTGCTGTAACCACAAACTCCTGGGCTCAAGCAATTCTTTTGTCTCAGCCTCCCAAGCAGTTGGGACTATAGGCAAGTGTCATCATGCCAGGCTAATTTTTCTATTTTTTTTTTTTTTAGATATGGGATCTTGCTCTTGTTCAGGCTGGTCTTGAACTTCTGAGCTCAAGAGATCCTCCTGTCTCAGTGTCCCAGAGTGCTAGGATTACAGGCATGAGCCACAGCACCTGGCCAATTTTTAATTTACTATCTATTTAAAGTAATATATATTCACAATTTTCTACATGCTTACATTTCCATGTAGTTGGTTTTAATGCTAAAGTGTTAGGGAAAAAAAACTTACCACAATTGTGTTCATTTTGTATAACTAGGCCTTACGTTAAGCATACTATTTATAAAGCTAATTCAATCCTCAAAACTAATCTTTGAGTTAGACATTATAATCCTCATTTTATAAATGAAGAGATTGAGGTTCAAAAAAGTTATATATATCACACAAATATATATGCTCAGATATTTTATATATATAAAGTTTATGTGTATATATAATACATGCACATAATATATAGGTATATTATATATGCATATTTATAATGTGTGTAATATGCATATATTATACATATATTTATTATCTATTATGATGTGCCATATATGTTTATACATAAAGGTCATTAAATATGAAATGTCTGATTTCGCATCAAAAGTTTAGTTTTATTATATCTTGAACAAGAAGCAGTACAATAAATCAAAGTGTGCGCCTAAACCATCAACACAGTTTTGCCATCTTAATGGTAGATTGTTTATGTCGGCAGCGAAGAAGCCTGGAGAGCGAGTGGCAATGAAATAGAAAAAGGCGTTTTCCACAGCTTGTTTGAGAATTGAATATTTTTCTATGCTTAGTGGTCCAAAGCCTAGAGGAAGTGGTAGTCAGTTGGTGCAAGGTCTG
The DNA here is from genome assembly GCA_963575035.1 of Avahi laniger. Taxonomy (NCBI): domain Eukaryota; kingdom Metazoa; phylum Chordata; class Mammalia; order Primates; family Indriidae; genus Avahi; species Avahi laniger. Next base: position 93,123 of record CAUYSK010107187.1, read on the forward strand.
GTGAATCCGATAGATGACGGAGAGTTTCCAAGTCCAGCTTCTGTAGTTTCAGCAGCATTGTTTGTGCAACATACAGTCAAGCTTTGTCTTGCAAGAGGATTGGCCTGTCTCTCTTGACCAATCTCAGCTGCTTAATCGCAAGCATCCTCATCATTTTGTCCAGTTGGTTGCAGTAGACATCCACTGTCATCGACTGACCAGTTTTCATGAAGCTGTAGTGGATAATACCGGACCACAAAACAGACACCATTAGCTTTTTTTGATGAATATTTGGTTTTGGATTGTGTTTCTGCACTTCATCTTTATCCAACTATTGTGCTGAATGCTTGAAATTGTGAAAAAGAATCCATTTTTCATCACACATAACAGTACAGTATAGAAATGGCTCGCTTTTATGTCATGAAGCAAAGAAAGGCAAACTTCAAGATGATTTCTCTTCTGATGCTTGTTTAACTCATGAGTAACCCATCTATCCAGCTTCTTTACCTTACCAATTTGTTTCAAATGGTCCAATCTTGGAATTAGTAATGCCAAATCTTGCTGCTAATTCACACATAGGTTGAGATGGATTCGCTTTCACTGTAGCTTTCAGCTCATCATTATCCACCTTGGTCTCAGGTCACCCATGTGGCTCATGTGCAAGATTAAAATTACCAGAATAGAACTTTTCAAATCATGGACATACTGTGTATTCGTTAGCCACGTCTTTCCCAAACACTTCATTTATATTTCAAGCTGTCTGTGCTGTCTTGGTTCCACAATGGAACTCATATTCAAAAATAATGCAAATTTTTACTTATCCATGGTTTCACAAAAATTGCTGTAAAAAATTTTTGAAAGACAATCACAAGCCAAAATGTGACTTTGAAAGACTGAGGATGTACCTTCACAATAAAAATAAAACAAGAAATGTTAAAGTGAAATGTCAGAGATATTAACTGTCTAACTTAGTACTTAAAGAAATCGCACATTTTACACTCAATAACCTGGGTCAGGGAGCACATTTTTCAGATCATTCACCCTCCTTTTGTTTCTTAGACTAAGAATTAAGTATCGTGGTAGTCTCTTGGATGTATCATCTTACTCTGTATGGTGCAGCATGCCAAAATAGCTTTTAAATTGTGACATGTTCTCATGCACATTGCAGGTAAGCTTTCTGATCATGTCTTTTCTTTGAGCACAACCAAAATTGAATGAATATTAATTACTACCAGTGTTTGTCCTGTAGATACGATAGACAGTGTATTTCCAATCTGGGGTCTCAAAACTGAATTTATGCCACACCATAGTTTGAGTTCCAATACTCATTTTTTTTTTTTAAAGATGATCAGCCACACTAAGCTGGCAGCTGAGAAAAGCAGAGATCTCCATGACGTAACTGGGCAGCGAAGGGCTAGTGCTGGCACTCGGCACAGGTCTGGTTTTCAATCATCTTAATAGCACCCTACTGAGCCAGAGCACAAAGAACCTGATTGGTATTTGTCTGATGCTGATTAGAGATATTTGTGCAATACCTTCATTTACATTGTTCTTAAGGAAAAGTGACTTGCTTGAAAGGAGAGGTTGGAGATTCAGGATTCAGACATACTTCTGTGTATTGGGCAAGAATGTCATCCTATATCCTTATTATAGCATTTTATTGGCCCCACAGCTCCTGGAGGATGAAGTCCAAATTCATTTATTGGCATCTTACACACTTCATTTGGCACCTACCTACATCTCCAGCCCTGCTCCCCCTCCCTCCGTGGTACCCTGAGTTCCAGCTGAAATGAATCTTCTTGGTTATATTAGTATATGATGCTACTCTCTGCATGTGTTCCCATTTGGTTGAGGAAACCAGGAAATTTCCTGAGAAGCCTAAAATAGCAAGATGTCCCAAGCCAGTGTTCAGTTGTATATAATGTGTGAGCAAGACCAGTCCCAGTCCCCAAGGTGATGGGTAGAAATTGTTATTATCCAAAATGGAGCTGGCGAAAGAGAACTCAGCATATATCTGAGCCCAGTCAGGGGAAGTTAAGGCAAAGCCAGAGAACAGCAGCCCAAACAGAATCCAGAAGACCCCACCAAAACCTTCGGGAGAAAGGAGTTGGGCATAAAGTAACTATAAGATTAGGCTAGCACTGTAGCAACTGGAAGTTAATAATCATCTTCTCTCAATCCCAATTCCAAGATGATGTTGTTCAAGTATATGGAACATCTCCTATGGGTCTTGGATGAGGAGGGATATTTAGGGATAGAAGGTATGTGCCTCACTGGTGGAAGGCACAGTGGTAATTCATCATAAAACTATATGAAAGAGTCACTCTAACTTTTTTGCATATGGTGAACTAGGTGAGTCTACATATATGGCCTTTTATGAGGCTCTAACTAAATTATGTAAAGTGAAACAAAATCAAAAGAATTTATATTTTAATATTTATTTATTTTTAATTCAGAATATTATGGGGGTACAAACATTTTGGTTACATGTGATGCATTTGCCTCACCCAAGCCAGGGCTACAAGCATGCCCTTCCCCCATACAGTGCACGCTGCTTAATAATTTAATCAGAGCTAGTACCTCAGAAGTGGCAGCCAACCCTAAAGAAGGACAAGAATACAGCAGTGATCAAATTGTTCTGTTCCTGGGAAAAATTGACCATCTTCGTCAGCTGTTTTTGTTTTATTAATATGAGTGACTAAGTTAGAAAATCAGAGGCTCCCATTCAGAAGGAAACTGAAGACTAAACTGAAGTTAATGGGCTCACGTTGATGTGCACTCATTTGGCATTTGGGGGTGCGAGACGATCAAATACAGGGAAACACTGATATATACCCTGCCTAAGCCTGAAGGTTGCCAGAATCTTCAAGAGCCACAGGAAATCCGGGGGTTAGACTTCTTCTGAAACACTGTCTACTGCCTGTGGATAGTGGAAGATCAAAGAAAATAGATAAAACTTACAGGAGAACAAAGCATCGATGAATGAAGTCCTGTTTGTAAAGGCCTTCACTGGCAAGGGCTTTCCTCTCTCGGGCCTAGGGAATGTCAATTTATCCAGAGCTTCAATATTCAGAGCTCCTGGAAAGAAGTGGATGGAAAGCCTTTGGTCCCTTCAGGTAGATTATCATGTGAGACCACTCTGGGTTGCCAGCAAAGAGAAAAGTGTCCAGGAAGCAACACAGATGACCTCATGCATAAAAGATGGTTAGACAAAACTCTTTGATTCTGCTGTGTATTAACAGTTTATAAGAAGTTACTTCTCTAGACCAAAGATTTCAGATTTTGATGAAGAAAAGGGGTATTATTAGCCCTCATTGGGGAAATCATATGTATTTTCTAAATTTATATTCATTTAAATAGATGTCACACATCAAGGCCTGAAATTATCTAGGCCATCCATAGCACGAGGTAGAATTGTTAACTGATAAGTCCTTGTTCTTCTATGCACTGTAGGCCTTATTTTTTTAATCTGAGAACTGAAGAAATTGGTAAAGATGATATTTAAGGGTATCTGTAGCTCAAAACCCTAAATATCTTTGGCCCGTATCACTTTCTCTCCCCCCTTAAAAAACTGCAAATATAAGTCAGCTTCAATATATACATTTTTTGAATCTTAGAGCAATGAGCTCAATGTAAAGGTTTGAATTGTTTCAATAAGAATGATGGCAGCCTCTCATAACAAAGGTAGCATACAGAGGAAGAGTAGGAAAAGAAAAAAGGGGAAAGAAGAAAAGCAATTGTTTAGGGAATTATGAGGTTCACTTCTCCCCTCCCTAAACAAATGTTCCAAAGGCTGTATAAATTCACAGATAAGAATGAAATTTTGCTCCATTACTCATTTCAGGTCAATAGAAGCCAAGTTTGGACTGAGAAATAGAAATTATTTCCCCTCACAGAGAGCAGCAGCCTTCTGAGAGCATTGGCAGAAAAAAAGAAGGGGCTGAATCCCATTATCTAAATTTTGACCTATCTACTCTGAAACAATCTCAATTCATTTTTGCATGACAGAAAAGTCTTAACGTGTGCTCCCCACAGAAGCAGACTCTAAGACAAGGATTCAGACTATACGGCGAATTGAACGGTGTCCCCCCCAAAAGGTAGGTCCACCCAGGACCTTGAATGTGACCTTATTTGGAAAAAGGGTCTTGAGATGTAATTAAGCTATAGATTCTTGAGATGAAATCATCCTGAATTAGGGGGCCAGGGCGCCTAAATCCAATGACAAATGTCCTTAAAAAAGGGAGGTGGAGGATATTTGAATTACAGGAGAGGAGAAGGCAATATGACCACAGAGGCAGACATTATATTCTTGCCACAAACCAAACAAAGCCTGGAGACACCGGAAGCTGGAAGAGGCAAGATAGGAGGTTCCCTAAAGTCTTCAGAGAGAATGTGGCTCAGCTGGCACCTTGATTTTAGACTTCTGACTTCCAGAACTGCAGGAAAATACATTTCTGTTGTGGTAATTTCTGCAGCAGCCACAGAAAACTAAAACCAGTTCCAAGTAGTTTATTGGTAAGGCAAAAGAAAACATGGGTAGGGGAATGGGGACATGAGACAACAAAGAGAAGGCAGCTAGTAAAGATGGTTATCTAGCTATCAATGTGAGTGGTCGGAGCTTAATATTGCTGGGGAAAGGCTGGGATCCAGTATAAAATGTATGTCTCAGAGTTAATGGATTGGAAGAGCAGGGAGCTGGGGTATTTATACACCCACCCCAGTCAGCCACTGGCTGAAGGCTACTTCCCCACAGTGTTAGTTCCCCAGCATTTCCGGCTTCCCATCTGAACAGCAAAGTTAACTCCTGAAGCAGAAGAATGACCCCACAGAAAGAATAGCAGGTACTGTCAGTAGGAGGTCTGATCATGGTGGTATGTTTTCACTACATTACCTTGAGTGAGGTATGATAAGGCCAACCATAGATCAAGAGAGACAAACTGGAAAGAGTTGTTATGGTTTTTTTTATGCCCACAGGTCCCTGGGAAGAACACAAACCCCACACAGAATCATTTGTGGGAAACACTGGGATTAATCATGGGGAAGATGAGGAAGCAGAACTGTGGAAGAATTTAATTGTGGTTTCCAAGGGAAGGAACGGGCAAGACATGGTTATTGAGTTTAGGACTGGCTAATCTGAATAATTTCAGCAGGTGCTAGGACATAAGGGCTGTCTTCAGCTGCTTGACACCTGACCCTGAAGTGCTTAGGGTAGGTGAATAGTCACCCTAAGTATGAAAGCCCCATAAAAGAGGTAATTGGGGGTGTAGACTTCATTGGCTGGTTGAGAAGGGGAACTGACTGACTTTTATGCAGGGCCCCAAAACTGGGTCACAATGGCATTTAAAAAAACTGCATTAAAAACCTCAAAATTTTGATAAAAGGAAACAAAGAACTAAATAAATGGAGAGTTATTCAATGTTCATAAATAGGAGGACTCAATATTGTCAAGAAGTCAGTTTTTCCCAACTTGATTTATAAATTCAATGCAATCCCAATCAAAATCCTAGCAAGTTATTTTGTAGATATCAGTAAACTGATTCTAAAGTTTATATGGAGAGGCAAAAGACTCAGAATACACAATACAATATTGAAGGAGAACAAAGTTGGACGACTGACACTACCTGACTTCAAGATTTACCATAAAGCTACAGTAATCAAGACAGTGTGGCTTTGGCAAAAGAATAAACATATAGACCAATGGAATAGAATAGATGGCCCAGAAATAGAATGAAATAAATATACTGAACTGATTTTTGACAAAGAAATAAAGACAATACAATGGAGCAAAGGTAGTCTTTTCGACAAATGGTGCTGGAACAACTAGACATCCATCATTCACATGCCAAAAAAAAAAAAAAAACAAAACAGTGAATCTAAATACAAACATCACACCTTCACAAAAATAAGTGCAAAATAAGTCACAGATCTAAATGTAAAATGAAAAACTATAAAACTGCTGGAAGATAACATAGTAAAAAATCTACGTGAACTTGGCCTTGGCAATGACTTTTTAGATATGATACCATAGGAACAATCTATTAAAAAGAAAGAATTGGTAAACTAGACTTCATTAATATTAGAAATTTCTGCTCTGCAAAAGATATTGTCAAGAGAATAAAAACAAAAACCTACTTAACGGGTACAATGAACACTACTGGGGTGATGGGCACATTTATAACCACGACTCAAGCATTATAAAAATGATCCATGTAACCAAAAATATTTGTACCCCCATAATACTTTGAAATTAAAAAAAGAGAATAAAAACGAAAACACAGACTGAGAGAAAATATTTGCAAAAGACATATTGGATAAAGGACAGTTGTCCAAAATATACAGAAACTCTTAAAACTCAGTGACAACAAAACAAACACCTGCCTAAAAAATGAGCCAAAGATCTTAATAGACACCTCATCAAAGAAGATATACAGATGGCAAATAAGCATATGAAAGGATGCTCCACATCACCTGTCATCAGGAAAGTACAAATTGGAACAATGAGATACCACCAAATACCTATTAGAATTGCAAAATCCAGAACACTGACAACACCAAATGCTGGTGAAGATGTAGAGCAATAGGAACTTCATTTATTGCTGGTGGGAATACAGAATGGTGTGGGTGCTTTGGATGACAGTTTGGCAGTTTCTTACAAAACTAAACATACTCTTACCATGCAATTCAGCCATCATAATCCTTGATATTTACTCAAAGAAACTGAAAACTTATCTCCACACAAAAACCTGTACATGAATGTTTACAGCAGCTTTATTTATAATTGCCAAAAATTGGAAGTTACCAAGATGTCCTTCAGTAGGTGAATAAACAAACAAACAGTGGTACATCCAGACAATAAAATATTATTCAGCACTAAAAATAAATGAGCTATCAAGCCATGAAAAGATATGAAGAAATCTTAAATGCATAAATGCATATCACAAAGTGAAAAGAAGCCAATCAGAAAAGGCTACATACCATATGATTCCAACTATAGGAAATTCTGGAGAAGAAAAAATTATTATGGAGACAGTAAAAAAAAAATTATTATGGAGTCAGTGGTTGTCAGGCATTAGGGGAGAAGGAGGGATGTATAGACAAAGCACAGAAGATTTTTAGGACAGGGAAATGACTTTGTATGATACTATAATGGCGGGTACATGTTATTGTACATTTGTCAAACCCATAGAATGTAAACACCAAGAGTGAGCCCTAATGCAAACTATAGACTTTGGGTGATTATGACATGTCCATGTAGGTCCATCAATTATAACAAATGTACCTTTCTGGTGGGGGATGTTGGCAATGGCTCTGGCACAGGGTATGCCTGTGTGGGGACAGAGAAATGGACAGGGTAATCTCTGTACCTTCCTCTCAATTTTGCAATGAACCTAAAACTGCCTCAAAAAATAAAATCTATTAATGGCAAAAAAATATATATTACAGGTAAGGGCAGGGAGGTATGGATTAGGTGACAACAAAAGTCCACTATAAGAAAATCCCATTTTAACATACACACTGCAGTGAAAATAAAATCAAATTCCCATTATAATTTGTAAAACTCCAGGAAGCACTTATAGTCATTCATTAAAAATCCCTTCAAACAGCGACTAAAGAAATTTATAAATATTATTCATCATTCTCTCTGTCCCTTTTTCAAAATGTGGAAAAATCCTTATTCATGTATTCATTTATTTAGTGCACAAATGTTTACTGAGTATCTACTCTATGCTAGGGATTATATTCTCAGGATGTAATGAATAAAACAGACAAAATATCATTTCCTTGTAGGGCTTATATACTTTATACTTAGGATAAGTGAAAGACAACATTAAGCCAATAAATGAATAAATATACATAGTGTGGCAGGCAGTGATTCTTTGTTGATTTAAAGATCTTCCCCTCTGGTATAACAATAATTACAAATTAGAGAATATGAAAAGCTTTTCTCTTCATCAAATAGGGACGTCACAATTTCCAAGACATCCTTTCACCATTGGATGTTGTGGAAGTATCATTTGGTACCTGTCTCTAGAATACTACTCCATTCTGCTGGCCTCTACAAAACACTGTTGTCTTAGAAAAGGATATGCACCTTTAAACCCAGAGAGCAGAGGTAACAGATCCTGTTTGAAATGGTTGCTAAGGGACCACTCTGTATAAATTGATTAGTAAACATCAACTCTGGTTTCAAAGGGCAAAGAAGGTCTCTCACTTGAGAAGGGAAAATTACTCCCTGATGACTGGGAAAAGGCAGTCACAGGGTTTCCATGCACACGAGTAGCAGCATCATACTACTGCATAGTTTCTGTTTTTTTTCTTTTTGTTTCAAGATTTTCTCTGCACTTCATCTTTTATTGTTTTCCATAGTTTTATTTATTCTTTCTGAGATTGTCTTTTCTTTTTTTCCATCTTTCTTTTCTCTCTTTTTTTTTTTTTGCATGGGAGAACAGGGAAAAGATCAGGGAAATATGTAAAGGCAAAGAAGTTGTTTTATCTTTTAAAAAGTGAGCAGAAGATAGGCATGTCTTTCCTGCTGCAGGGCAGAGACTGAAAAGATACCATTTATAAGAGTTTTTGACATTAAGTCAAGAGTGCCCCAATATGATATTGGAGCTATGTACAAGCCTAGAAAGTTTTTATCAGAGACTGAAAGATTATGGGTGATTTCTGAAAAATCTCTGTGGGAAATAGGGTTAGGTTAGAGAGTTAAGTATATCCTTATGTTTATATTCTTTAAATAGTTCTATCATAGTTTTACCGATTTGTAAACAGTTTGTTTAAAATTGTTGGATGTCTTAATAAAAGGTTTAATTTTCATAAAGAACATATTTAGAAGAAAACGAGGTAAAACTTTGACTCAGCTATCTCATAGGAAGTCTGGTTGTTAGGGGCAAAAAGACCAAGATAACATAATAGTTCATCTGATGACAAGTTAATTGAATTTCATGAATAATTACAAGAAAGAAAAAAAAAAGCTAGCTTCTGACATTCAAGTCCTGTAAACATCATAAGGCATTAAAATAAGAGCTAGGTAAAATGTAAAAACAATTTCCTTTTCTTTTAGAATTTATTTTTAATATCATCATATTTCTAAACCATAAGAAAATTTTTATTTTGAAAAGTAAATGCTGGTAAGGCATTTTTACTCTAAATCTACTTGTAATGCAAACTGCCTCAAACATAAATTATGACTAGCTAGAGCAGTACTTTACTAAATTAATATCAAGAAGATGCAATTTTTTTTCTTCCTTAAAGTTAATTCTCAATGAGATGAATAAGAAAGGAAAATTTCCTTATATTGATATGTCATATGGAGTTCAAGCTATTCAGTCTTAAGGAACGACTTACAAACTCTGAATTCAAGTCAGCTTTACACTTCAGATGGGATCTTTTTTTTACTGAAGGATCAAAAAACACCATTTTCATGTCCTCTCCTGCTGCTGTTCTACGATGTTTGCCCTCATTTTGCCGTATAGTCCTTGGTTGTTTGGTAAAGAGGTAATTCTACAGGACCCCGATGGAAACACAATAGAGGCAAATGCACTGTTTCATTTCCCATGTGCAAGTAATTACTGAAGGAATGGAAGAAGCTAGCACTTAAGAGGAATTTTTTTAAAGAGTGAATGCCCACTCACTGTTATTTGAAATATATCTCATTATAGGTCAGGTTATGTGTATTTATCATGGGTGGGAAGGTTGGACTTTCACGACATTAAGATGCAAAATGAGCATAGCAGTGTGCACAGTGAGACTTCTGAGCCTAAAGGATGCTATTGGATATTTTCCTGTTCTGTCCTAGGAGCAAGCTTGTGCTAGATATTGGGGAGAAAAAATCAACATATCTGAGCAGTGTTGTCAGATAAGAAAGATTGATGTGAGGTTCATAGTACAGCTTGTACTTCCTGTTGGCTTTGAGAAACTGAATGTTTAAAAAGACAAAGACTAGACTTTTGGCTTTTGCTTTCAAGTAAGTTTACCTTAATTCAGTTCAATGAGTGATAACTATGGAATGGTTGATTACACCAGAAGTTTCTCTGGAACTTAAGATGAATAAATGAACGTGTGAAAAATCAAATCAAGAAGGTGGCAAGGGAACTGATGTAGAGTAATTCTTCCCATCATTAAACTTTGCCATGAACTTGGCTTGGTAACAGGCACTTTTGCTGGTTTCTTCCTTCCTTTCCAAACCTTTAAGTCAATGTGGGGACTCTTATGAATAGTGGGCAAAGCTTTAAAGGAGTTGTCATGTGAGAAGTCAGATGCTTTCTACTCCAACCTTAGGGCCTTCCCTTTGACTTGATTTAAGCTGCATGTTAGTGGGTCAAAAAGTGAAGCAGTAGAACCAGGGACTGTGGGGTTAGGACAAATCACACATTTTCCTTTACCATGTAGCCTTTCCTATGCAGTGAAGATCATGTTCAGCTTTTACCTCTCAAAATGGAAACTCCCTGTCCCTGTCTGCCCACTTTCTGGTTTGTGCATTTTGCTTCCTCAACAGTACATTAGAGGTAGGGAAATATGTGCACAAAATGTCATCTGTCTTGAAGTGTTAAAATGTATGAAATTATTACACATTCATTTCAATTAATTTTAACTAGTTTTAAAAAACTCAGACCAAGAATGACAAAAGCATGTTTTCGTTGCAAGATAGAATTTTTGCAGATCTATTATGATTGTCAGATAAGAGTTCTATTTGCTGTGACTTAAGGAGAACTATTTACAGACATCTACCTTCTATTGAGCTTTAGACTTCAGAATCTAAAGAAAGTTCACAATTTTCTATCGTCAACCATCTATGCCTTGGCACGCAAAATCTGCAACCACCAATTTATACAATGCATACCTGCCTCAAAATAATCTTTTCCTGGGAGATGCTTTAATTGTGCTCTGCAAGAGAGCCAGCCTGCCATCCCCAGAGAAGGAGCCCCTTGGAGGATGACAGCCAATGGGCTTCCCCTAGGGGCAGAAAAGCCCGGCGGAGGGAGGGCTCTCTGGCAGGTTGCCAGGAAACCATCCTCTTGGTGCAGCTGATAGGAAAACACAGGAGCAGAGGGTTTCCTTTCTGCACGTTGTTTAGGTAGGCTATTTCATCTCTCTTTAACACACCAGCTGAGTGCAGATCCTGTCTTAATGCTCTAAAGCCAAGAAGTTCATCTCTGTGAATCCCAAAGGAGAAACTTTCCTATCACTTTCTCCTTCTCAAGGACTGTCTCCCCTGTTTTCCTTACAATCTTCATATTTATTCTTCATCGTTGCTCTTGCAAGCACAAGACAAAGCTGGAGGACTGTGTTTGAGAGAATAGATGGCTGAGCTCCAACAGTCAGGGAGCAATGTGACTTAATGAGGGTATTTTATCCTTATGGCTTCGTACCCGCAGAGCTCTTTTCCTTCGAAAATCTCCAAAAACAGTTCTGGCCTTGATTTCGCCTCAGCACGATGCCATAAGGTTTAAGAAAATACAACTTCAAAAGAAGGCTCTAAAGAAAATCATATAGTATTAAATATTTTTGCGATTACTATATTTATACAGCATTATAAAATGTATAGTTGTAGACATTGCTCAGCCAAATCTTTTATTATTCTGATTATTCTTTGAATAGTCTTCATATGCTTTAGAAAGGATTTTGCAGATATTTTCCTTACCACCTCAGATCTATGCTCCAGTGTCTTCTTCTTGGGGAGGATCATGTTATTGAAAACTGCAGCTCACTCTGCACCAGCACTTCCTGTCTCCCTAACCTGCTTATTTTTCCATAATGCTTGTATCAGTCAGGGTTCAGATAGGGAAACAAGACCACTAAGAGTAGGATGGGATAGGGGTGTGTTACAGAAATAAGACCTTACACAGAGAGAAACTGGGGAAACCAGAGTCTGAGAAAGGACCCAGGAGGCCAGAGAAAGGTCCTAAAACAGCTCTCCCGAAGCGCTGTTGCAGATGCACAAGCAGGAGCTTTCAAGAAAAGACTGGCAGTGAGGCACACCCAGCTGGAGTGGGGCAGTGAAGGAGAGCTGGTGACGTCAATGGAAGGCCCTGGCAGCCTCTGCTTCTCTTGGTCACGCTGAGGTTGCTGTAGGTCCACCGGACAGACAGGAAAGGGGCTGGACACAGAGTGAGGGGGAGACGAGGCAGTGACAGAATCCTCTGGCACCTCAGTGTCGTCTCTTACAGCATCCAACCATGACAATCTTCTGACAGCACGTCTGCCGCTTTCCTTCCAGCTTCCAAACCTGTGCAAATTCCACTTTGGGCCAACTCTAGCTGGGAACCATAAAAGAAAAGGGATTCTGGAAAACCTTGTTCTCCTGTAGTCAGTTCAACACACTGCAAAACTACCACACTGTTTTATCCCTTCCCCTATCTTACAAACTGTATACTTAAATTATGTAATTATTGAAAATTCGTGTGAGCCTGTGTGTGTACACACACGCACGCACACACACACACACACACACACACACACAACAATTCTAAACTCTGTTGAGTACAGGGATTTTTATCTGTTTTATACACCTCAGTGTCTATAACAATGCTTGGCAGATAATAAATATTCAGTGAATGTTTATTGATTGAATTTTGTATTGCTAGCCCTTGAATTATATCTGTGGGCAAACTCTGAGTCAAGATCATTAATTTATAGATGAAAAAATCTAGATAAAAGAAGTAAAAAAGTGGTCAATTCCAAGAAACTGAGTCACTGAGCAGAGATTGGAGACCACAGTGTCTGCTCATGAATAAGATATTGTCCAGCTAGCATGCCCCTCTACTGTAAAAAATTTGACTCCATCTACTACCAGCGGGGGCTTTATTTCTGTCTTTAAGCCCAGGAAAGCTTACAGGTGGTTTGAGGTATGAAAGAAAGGCTAATGTGGATGGACTCAGTTTCCAGCTTTACCCAAGGGAAACCAGGAATTAAGCTGCAGAGAAGCACCTTTTCAGCATCAGGTGTCACCCAGGTGTTGGAAATTCATTTTGTTCAATGTCTTGAAAAGACTCTGATTCCTACAGCCTAAGTGGGACATATTTCCTTGCCTTATGTATTTTCAAACCAGATTTTATTCGCAGCTGGCTGAACCTTAACAGGCCTGGGTATTACCACAAAATATGTCTACCATTTGACTGCCTGGTGGCTTCGTATCCCTGGAACAGCCTTATACCTATACCTTGAAGCTTAGAATTTAATTACTTACATAGCATTAAAAAACTTTCTAATTAAAAGATCTAAAAGAACCATGAATTGGGCATATAACCTGATAGCAAAGATAATAGGATAGAATAGTGAAATGTGAACTGAATTTACCACTCAGGAACTCAGAGATGACAAGTCAGACACACAGCAAGCTGGATATTAAAAACTACTCTGGAGCCTTTTAATTGGGCCTGAAGCTCGATTCACTGTCGCCCCTGTATAACCTGTGCCTCAGTTGTGATGGTTTTCCCAGCAAATAAAAGAAAACAATACAATATGGCTTAAACAATCTAAGAGACTTATTAGTTCATATAATAGAAAGTCTCCGCCTTAAGTCAGGGATTGGTCAGAGCTCCAAATGCTTTTCTATTCTGTTTTCTTGTCTGTGCCTCTTCATCCACCATCCCCTGACAAGCCTCACAAGGTGGCTGCCACGGCACCGGACGCTACATGTTCCCTCAGTCACGCGCATCAGGAACCAACAGGAATGTTTCAACACCTTTAAACAAAGGCCTGAGGATTATGTTAGCAGGAGCACCTCTGAACCAATCCCTGTGTCCAGAGAAATATCGTGACATTGACTGGCTTAGGGCAGGGTTATGCGGAACAATTGTAGTGGGGTAATGGCATGGATTACCCTGATATTCTAGTGCAGGCCCCAGCGCGGACAGTATTAGTTTGCCAGGACAGCTGTAATAAGGTGCCACAGACTAGGTGGCTTAAATAACAGAAACTTTTGTCTTACAATTCTAAAGTATTTAAGTCCAGGATCAAGGTGGGGGCAGGTCTGGTTTCCCCTGAGGCTTCTCTCCTTGGCTTGCAGACAGCCTCTTCCTCACCGACTCCTCACATGACCTTTCTTCTGTGTGTGTGTGTGTGTGTGTGTGTGTGTGTGTGTGTGTGCGCGCGCGTGCATCTCTGCAGTCTCCTTCTCTTCTTATAAGGACACCAGTCATATTGGATTAGGTTCTCATCTCATGACCTTATTTAACCTTAATTACCTCTTTAAAGGTCCTGTCTCCAAATATGGTCACATTGCAGGCTAGGGTTTCATCATATGAATTTGAGGGGTGTGGGCACAATTCAATCCGTAACAGGGGCTGAGGGTTGGGATAATCCCACTCAGAGAGCATGACTACAAAAAAGCAGGGGAGAAAGAGGTGTGGGGAGTCAACCGCAATGTCCGTTATAATCCACAAAACCCTCACAAGTCAGTTTCTTTTACCCATGATTTTTTTAAAAAAACATCATTAATTGTGTGTTAAACTTCCCCAGAGCAAACTACTACTAGATGTGGGTCTCCTGGGCCTCATTGTTTGTCTAAGCAAACATTTCCAGAAGTGTATTCCGAGGAGCACTTGTCTCATGATAAAAAACTCCACAAAAAAAAAATCTCCTGTTTAAATAAATAATGATATATCCTGCATAATGCATTTATCAAGATCTTGATTACAAATTAGCATATTTAAAGACTTCGAAAAATGCTAGGGTTTAAAATATATGTTTGCTTTTATATAGCACAGGACTTCCAAACTTTTTTGACAACATGGAATTTTCCTCAAATATATGCTATTAAAATTCCCATGGAATACATTATAGGAAATGTTCTTCTCAGGAAATGTTACTTTTTATTCAAAGTAGGAAGAGATGAATGGCAGGAGAGCAAATACAGCATCTGAATGATGGCATAGGCGTAGGTTACGGAACGTAGGCTGTTGTACTGTACGTTTGTCTAACTTAGCATTTCTTTCTTTTTACACAGAGGATTGAAGATTTCTGCTCTGGGAAAGGAAGCTAATATATTTCAGTGCTAGTCTCTGGCTCTTATGGAAGGGTAGCTCTGGTGCTCACTTCACAGAAACCGCTCTAACAGAACACCTGAAAGCATGTGGTCATAGTCTGTTTGCACCCATTGTAGCCACAGGCTGAGAAAGACAGAAACGGGAACAAGGGACGTTAAGGTTCAGGAATAATCAAGTGTCCATACCAAAAAGATTATACAATACTAACTGTGCAAAGCAGGAAAGTAAGGAGCCGGTGACCAGAGGGAAAAAAAATCAGTGGCAGCAGCCCAGAGACAAGAGAGGCCCAGAGCCTCGATTTGCAGTGACTGCACAGGCTTGTGTGCCAAGAGCTCAACTCCACCCCCTTGCTCTTGGGACACTCTTTCCAATTTTAAACACTTGGACACCATAAGGAGTGGATGCTTCCAACACATAACCCAAGACATCTGTTAAAGCAAAGTGAAACAGAAAAACCTGAAGGTAATTTGAAGCCTTCCAAACACCTGTGAGTCAGACAATGCACAAACCTCCCCTTCCTTAAAAGCACAGATGAGCTTGAACCTTCTGGGCATTTTAGCAGTTTACCATCTGTACCGATAACCTTTTCTGCAGTACAGAGAGTCTTCTAGGAGGATGTAAAATCCAGGCACCAAGATAAGGAAACATGTTTACACCTGCTACATCTGTTCAATCATTTCCAGGCTCTGCTTCACACCGGACTTTCTGTGCAGGCGTACTTTCCAAATTATTCTTGCCCGTTTAATTGTCATATACACTCCAAAGAAGCAGAGCAGAAGAATAGAGAAACCAACTGTAAAAGCTCCGTGATCTGGAATTGTATTTTCAGGGAATACTATTTCCATTTTCCTTTTATCTTAGACAATCATGGAATATAAGTCATCGTTAACACAGTTAAGTACTGCTCTAGAGGTAGGCAATGAAATCACAAAAGACGGAGAGGGCATTGAATCAGTTCTGTAGGAAAGTAAAACCTTTAGACAAGTTAATTGCAATAAAGCAGTTGATAAAATAAATAATAGGTTAAAAAAGAACAATAATAACTAACCCCCCTAGACAAAGAACACAGTCATCTGTCTTTCCTTCAGGAAGAACATAACCCCAACCAGTTATTTGCCCTGTTCCCGGTAGAGCCAGACATACCGGAATGTGCTGTAAAGAGACAAGGCTTAGGAAAGAAACAGTGTGACTTGGACAAGTCACTCTCTAACCGTGATGCTTTTACTGTGTTCAATGGCTGACAGAAGAACGCCACAAGTAGGAAACCAAAAAGTACTCAACAGTGTTCATACAAAACCTACATTTAGGCAAATAAGGTATGTACCACGGTCCATTTAGAAAATCTTTGAAGGTGGGTCAGATGGTATAGGCCAAATGTGATAATTTTGTAACAACACGCGTTTAGGCCGTGATATTCAAGGAAAATGACCGATAGTTATACTATGTGGACTTGTTTCATATTTTATAATAAGAATAATATTGGCATTCATATTGAGAAATTTGGGAGAGTTCTAGAATCAAGAGATGGCATGCAAGTTGATAATGGACCCGTTTTAAAAGAAAGCATAATTCTGTGGAAGTTTTTTTTCTTTTTTTAATCAGGATCTATTTTTTTGCCCAACCAAAAAATAGAATTGACTCTAAAACAGCAAGTGTTAAAACTAAGTAATCTAGCCCAGTGTTTCCAATCCCGCCACTCCCTGATTTTAAAATGAAACAACTAAAACAAAGAAGAACTAAGCGACTGGTCCAGTGTATCAGAGACAATCGCAAAGCTCAAATAAGAATAGTTTTCTGCCTTTAAGTCCCAAGGTTATTCAGAGGTTCCTACTGGTTATGGTCCTAAAAGAACATAAAATCTTCTCTACTCACAAGACACCCTGACCTCACCACAAATAAGTCTTTTCTCCGGATACCTTTCAATTCCTAAAACTGTTTTAGATTATTCCAAAGGTTACTATATTCTATATGTCCACTGAAGAATAAACACTGCTCGGGAGTGTATTGCATCTTTTTGCCCAATGAAACTTATAGCCTGTGCTTCCCTCCCTTTCTGAAAGGAAGGTCATCAAAAAGAGACAAACGTGTGATTCCTTGAACTAAATACAAAATGAAGAGGCAGTTTATCCCAAAGCACCATCACTACATTTGTAGAACATGTGTACAATGCAACTTGTTTTCTGGGACTCTAGAGCAAATTTATAGGCAAATTTATAGGCAAATGGCAACAGTTTGTATTTGTATTTCTTCTCATGTACTGGGATTTCAAATCTGTTATTATAAGGGAAGTATATTTCACCACAGAACACTGCTATATAACTCCTAGAAGAGAATTTGGATTACCCTTCCCTAAAATGATACCACTGAAAGCTCTGATACTTTAGGTCAATTAAACTTGGAGCAGCTCTAATCCCCATTGCCAGCGCTGCAAAGTGACCACAGAGGTAAGATTCGAACCTGAGTCCCCATCCTCCCAAACTGGTATTTATTTTAGTACATCTGGCTTTAAATCAACACATTATTCTAGCAGGCAACAGAGTAATATTATTTGATATTAACTGATGATCAGGGATTAGACTTGTTTGTATTCATATTATATTTAAATCAGTGTATGAAAGTGAGAACCATTTTAGCCTTAGGTTAACTGGAGAACAGGAAGGCAAAGACTAGGACCCCTGAAAGTGAAACTTGGAACACACCTCTCTCTTGTGACTTTTCAGACCATTGGCAATACCTACGGTGGTAATACCAACATGTCACTCTGCATCCCTATACACCCTGCCTCTGATATAGTGAACCAGCACTCCATGACTCAATGTAAGAAAACTTAGAGTAGGTCGTACATACTTGCAGATAGATTTTCACCTTCCAAGTGTGAGATTAAGGGCTCCTCAAATCCCAAACACTCAAAAATATCAGCTCCCTGCCCCTGCAGATTGTCATTTTGACTTTGGGATCAGGCATTATCTTCCAAAGGTCATGGCTAAAATAGAAATATTTAACCTGGGTAAAGTAAAACAAAATTAAATAAATCATGATGTTGCCTTTCTAAAACCTTGTTTGAAACATTTAAAAATGAAACTGTCTAGACTCCTTCAGCTTCTTGTAGCCCACCTCTAACCCTACTTCACTCCTCTCACTACAGGCGAAGGTCAAGTTTAAAGGTCCTATGGCTTTAAGATTTTAACTTTCATCTTCAACACCTCTAATGAGTATTTTCTACTCCAGGTCAATAGCTTCTCACTGTCCTTCCTTGAACATCCAATCTTCTAAATCCCTCTTTCTACACTCACAGTGGTCTTCCTTCCTGCACAATTTGTTCCCATCGTCTCTACCTTTAAAGTTTAACTTGACCTCTTCTAACAAGCTGAGCTCTTCTAATGCTTCTCTTCTCTGAGTCCTTGCTATTTCTGGATCATGAATTGGAGAATATAAACACAATCTGTTTTCTATTGCTCTTTAATATTTTCCTCCCCAAGCAGACTTTCTTGTAGCTTCTTTCTACATTTTTTTCTAACATAGAATATGAGGCCTGAGTTTCCAGAGGGCCACTTTATGACCATGAGTATTGGGAGAGGGAGAAGAAAGAAATTGTTATATCTTCAATAGCATTCATTAAGCATCTACTATGCACAGAACACTTAAGTGTGAGCTGTTGAAGACAAACTAGATTATCTATGGGCCTTACTCCTGAAGGAACTTAATGATCAGTGGAGGAGACAGAAAAGCCAAGATGCCAGGGCTTGGAAAGGTGTGACCACCAGCCCTTTTCATAAGCTTTGCTTCGTTGTGCAGCCACTGTAACTTTCATATTGCATGTGATTTTAGTCACTGAAGTCTCTCACATCAATGTAAGTCTACTTCATTAACATCCTCAAACACCTTTCTTGCTGATGAAAACCTGAGAACTCGTGTGGTACAATTTGGTGATTATGTGAATTGAGTGCCTACTATGTGCCAGAAATAATGCAGATTCTCTTGTTGTAGATTTATGTATTTGTTAAACAAAGGGGGTTTATGATATAGTGACTCTATTATTTTAGGGAATCGTACAAAAGAAATGGCACAATCAAAACTAAATTTTATTTTTCTTACCCCCTTTTCCATACTCAAATCTCAAAGTCAGAAAACATTTTGTCTAAAAGACAAGAGTCACAGGGAGACTCGCATGATGGTTTCCTTCATTATCCTCAGTAATTCTTTTTTTTTTTTTTTTTGAGACAGAGTCTCACTCTGTTGCCCTGGCTAGAGTGAGTGCCATGGCGTCAGCCTAGCTCACAGCAACCTCAAACTCCTGGGCTCAAGTGATCCTACTGCCTCAGCCTCCCTGTGCCCGGCTGATTTTTTTTTTATATATATATTTTTAGTTGTCCAGATAATTTCTTTCTATTTTTTTTTTAGTAGAGACGGGGGTCTCGCTCTTGCTCAGGCTGGTCTTGAACTCCTGAGCTCAAACAATCCGCCCACCTCGGCCTCCCAGAGTGCTAGGATTGCAGGCATGAGCCACTGCGCCCGGCCTATCCTCAGTAATTCTTGAGACTCAGTTTGTCTAACCCTTTCAGTATGAGATGGGGTCCAGCTACTTGTGACTTTTTCTGATTGCATCTTTCTGGGGCTGGGTTGGAGGGCTTTAAGACATAGTGGAAAAAGCCTAATCTTTGTCCCAGACAATCAAATTTTGCTCCTATAATTAAGTGAGAATGCTGGCCTTTGGGAAAATTAGAGAAAGACATTCCTTTTCTCTGTAATAACATAACCCTGCATAAGAGGGTACTGCGTAAGCAGAATACAAAATGTATGGCTGTCTGGGTTTGCAGCCCCCCACACCAGACCCTGTTGTACAATATAGTAGGTTGGTGCAAAAGTAATTGCTGTTTTAGCATCATTGAAAGTGGCTGTTTGACATTGGAATCCGTTCTTAAATGTGGTTATGTTATACATCATTTAATGCATATCATTTAATGTGCTTTGTGTTTTTTGCTAACGAATTATTACTTGATGTTTGTTTTACATTTATTTTAGACTGTGGAAATGATGTTAGACAAAAAGCAAATTCGAGTGATTTTCTTATTCGAGTTCAAAATGGGTCGTAAAGCAGCGAAGACAACTTGCAACATCAACAACACATTTGGCCCAGGAACTGCTAAGGAATGTACAGTGCAGTGGTGGTTCAAGAAGTTTCACAAAGGAGACAAGAGCCTTGAAGATGAGGAGAGCAGTGGCGGCCATTGGACGTTGACAACCACCAGTTGAGAACAATCATCGAAGCTGATCCTCTTACAACTATTCGAGAAGTTGCCGAAGAACTCAACGCTCACCATTCTACAGTCATTCGGCATTTGAAGCAAATTAGTGAAAAAGCTCAGTAAGTGGGTGCATTATGAGCTGACTGAAAATCAAAAAAATCATCATTTTGAAGTGTCTTCTCTTGTACACAAGAAACCATTTCTTGATCGGACTGTGGCGTGCCAGGAAAAGTGAATTGTGTATGACAACCAGTGACCAGTTTAGTGGTTGGATTGAGAAGAGGCTCCAAAGCACTTCCTGAAGCCAAACTTGCACCAAAAAAAAAGTCATGGTCACTGTTTGGTGGTCTGCTGCCAGTCTGATCCACTACAGCTTTCTGAATCCCAGCAAAACCATTGCATCTGAGAAGTATGCTCAGTAAATAGATGAGATGCACTGAAAACTGAAACACCTACAGCCAGCATTGATCAACAGAAAGGGCCCAATTCTCCACAACTCCCGACCGCATGTCGCACAACCAACGCTTCCAAAGTTGAACGAATTAGGCTACGAAATTTTGCCTCATCCGCCATATTCACTTGACCTCTCGCCAACCAACTACCACTTCTTTAAGAATCTCGAAAACTTTGCAGGGAAAACGCTTCCACAACCAGCAGGATGCAGAAAATACTTTCCAAGAGTTCATGGAATCCCAAAGCACAGATTTTTACATATAGGAATAAGCAAACTTATTTCTCATTGGCAAAAATGTGTTGATTGTAATGGTTCTTATTTTAATTAATAAAGATTTGTTCGAACCTAGTTACAATGATTTAAAAATCATGGTCCAAAACTGCAATTACTTTTGCACCAACCTAATGTAACCACACATAGCAGCCCTAATCACTCTTTTTGGTGATTTAAACTGATTTGGCTTCGATTTCCCTATGTAAAATAGAAATTATAACATTATAGTTCCAAGACTGTGAGGAGTAAGGAGATAATTTCCTGATAGTGACTGATGTATGGTTGGCACTGAACAAATATTCACCAAATTTTCTCCTTAATGTAACTGTACCAACATTTCAATAGGCTTGCTTATACCAAAACCTGATTTTCTGAGGTTGTTTACCTCGCCTCTGATTCCAAGAAAAGTAATTTTTGAAACCTCAGTTTTTTATCTATGAAGTGAGCAATCTCCTATTTTTTTTTTTGCTTTCAAAATATTTTGAGAATCATAGCTAATTTTGAATACCACAGATAAGTGTAGAGCACACACTCACACAGAAATATATATATCTATGTAATTATATATACCCTTTAAATCAATCCAGCTGATATTAGCTAATATTAATTGCCTCATTAGGATTCTTGTTAGCTAGAGCTGGAGTCAGGAATCCTTGAGAAATCTAATTGACTCAAGTTAATTGTAATTCTTCTTAAGGGTTTTATTATGATAACTCCTAAGTTGATGGTAATATTCTACATTTTGCACAGCACTGAGATTCTTCAAATGAATAATGCTTATATATAATGATGAAAGATTTGTGATAGACAAAGCCTGTTATATTTTATTTGGATTCTTCTTCTTTGTGCTCCATCTCCAACTTCTCCCCATTTGCAATGTTTCCCCAACTCTCTTCTTTTCTCAGTTTCTATTTTTCTATGTTTTCTGTGTGGTTTTATTATTCTCTTTGTTAACCAGATCTGCGTTATAATTTGCTTGTCCCTCTAGTCCATCTTGGTGAGAAATAGTATAATGAGGTAGAAAGGACATGGATTCTAGAATCAGAAGGATCTAAATACAAACTCTAGCTTTTTCGCTTACTGTATGATCTTTGGAAAAATACAATTTGTATTAACTTCTGTTTTCTGGGCTTTAACGGTACAATACTCAACATATACATGATAGTATTTATTTATTTATTTGTTATTTATTTTTGAGACAGGGTCTTGCTCTGTCACCCAGGCTGGAGTGCAGTGGTGTGATCATATATCACTGTAACCTTGAACTCCTGGGCTCAAGCGATCCTCCTGTCTCAGCCTCCCAAGTAGCTGGGACTACAGACATAAGTTGCTGCACCTAGCTCATGGTAGTATTTAATATGACAGGTATGAATATGACCATTTAACATTTAGTAAGTTATTTGGGGATATGTCTACTTATATAGCATACAGTATGGATTTAATCAATTTTTTAAAAGATCTTTTTGTAAGTAATTGTAATTTTTAAATTTAGTTTTAACAAAAGATGTTTTGTTACTTTTACTTACTCTTTTAATGGAAAATGTAGATTTGGAAGTATACTCTTTGAGAAAGATCATTCAAGCCCTATCTTTTCCATCTATTAGCTGAGCAAAATTGGACAAATCATTTAACTTTCTGAATCTGTTTTCTCACTTGTGAACTCAAAGAGTTGGATCATCTCTAAGGTGTTCCAGCTCTGAAAACTTTAATCCTAATTTTCCTTTACTGGGTAAAAATATTAATTATCCCTTAATGATGATATGTTCAAATCAAGCTGTACAACAGCTTATCTGCAAATTCAACTTAATAACACATACATAGAAAAATATTACACTATTAAAAATTTTTAGTTATAGATTTTTGGTTGATTAATATTAGTACTGATTTTATTCTTTAGTTGCCGTGTATATATTTGATAGACATATGCTTTATAATATGTGTATCATCTAAAGGATGATAAGTTAAGTAATTCCCTTGTGGAAATGTAATATTCCATAGCCAGAGCCTGAAGAAAATTCTCAGTTACTGATATTCCACAAAAACTATAAGGCCTGTGCCCATTTTGGTTCTTTTCTCCCAGTTTTATGCCAGACTCTGAGTTCTATGCTCTCATTTTATTCTTTGTTTCTCTGGTTTAGAACCAAATATAAAATAGGAGAGATAGAATATAATTTATAACTACATTACATTATCAAAATTCACTGCACAAAGTGGACTTATATTTCTACATGCATATCTTTCCAAAGCTTCTCTGAAGCCTTAGTATCTGAAATAATTTTATATTTCAGATTCCATTTGGATAATTGTTGGATGGTAATGACATGTCATATGTTTAATGTGCTTTCCAGATTAAAACTCATTTAAATATCTATATCTTAGGGCCGACAATTTCCAAAGGTGATCACCCTAGTTTAGTTTGCTACATTTCACTTGTATCTATTGCAGGCTGAAGGGAACACTGGTTTGAAAATTGGTAATGAAGAACATCACTACCATTTTACATGTGTAATTCCTATTTCTCTAAAGGAAAATGCATGGGGTTGTATAGATACAAATTATATGCATGCTATACATGGTCTTTAGATTTTTGTGACTGAATGCTGAATAAAAGTTAATTTTTCATTAGCATCCATGTAGACATAGAGGCATTATGAAAATTGAGCAATTAATTGGGAAATTAGATCAATCGTGAACATTTTGAAAAACCGACTTTCCCAAAGATGACATAATACAGTAGAAAGGTTATAGGCTGGGCAAACAGGCAGATGTCAGTATGAATCCTGATTTCTAATTGTGTAAATTTGGGGAAATTATTTAACTAGTTTAATGACTTTTTTCACATTCAAAATGTGAATAATAATGTCTATTATCTAAGACTATTGCCAAATGTGATGAAATGTAAATGCAGGTGGTCCAAACACTTCACAATGTGTAACACTTTGTTAAAATTTAATTTCTGAAAGACAGAATTCAAAATTATGTCCTAGCAATTAAGGGTCATTCTATTTAATCCATCAAATAACTATTTCCTGATATAACTGTCTAGTATCCTAACAGGGTGTGGGGCATCACGAGTTGCTAGGCAACATAGGAAAGCAAAAAAGGGTTTAGTTTGATGGGGTTTGGGAATACAAATCAACTGCAGAGGCAGATCCTGAAGAAGTAATATGCAAAGACTTGTTAGTCTTATTTGATCTTTACAATCACATTAGCATAGAAGGAGAACTGGCACTATTATTACATTTTCTACATCGATGTTTTACAGGTAAAAAGACTAAGGCTCAGAAAGGTGATACAACTGCCTGAAAACAGATATTCCATGGTGGTACTGAGACTTTCTTTCTAATTTCAGGACGGTATTGTTAAGTGACAAAAGGATGATCAGAAGGAAATGTTTCTTACATGTGTAATGTCTATAACATATTTAGTGGATATCTAATCTGTGAGTTCATCAAGGAGGCATGCCTTATTTTTTCCATACTTATTCTTATCTCAGAATCTGTAACATAAATGGTGTTTGGTAAATATTTGTTGATATAAGAACTTTATCTTTTAATATAAAATATGAATGATAGTCCTAGTTGGCTTTGCATAAAGAATGGGCAGTGAATAGTGAGGTTTCTTTTTTTCAGAACGGAAACAATCAAAGAAATATTATTTTAGTAAATTGTTGATCTCTTTCTATTCTCTTTCCTCCTAGACATTCTCTGAAATCTCTCTGTCAATGGAGTTTGTTTACTCCAAATCCCATCTTTGTTGCCTTTGAGTATTGCGATGTTTGAATGTTTACCACTCAAATCCAGCATAAAAGTGTTTTCTTTTTTAGGTAAGATCAGGCAAAGAGGTACTGAATGAATAACTCTTGATTGGAAATGGTAAATAACCATGTAATTAAACTGTAAACACTGTGTGTGGTGATTTTAATGTAATTTGAGGACTTGTAAATTACATGGTCATAAAATGGCACTTGGGCTTATGCTTTACAAAAATACCCATGTTTGTATGAGATTAATTAGTGCAGTTTGCATAAAGACATTGAGGAAAGCACTTTTGGAACATTCTCATTTGTAAGGTTTTCTTATTTATAAGGCCTTCTTGAGTTTGTTTTTCTTTCCCTCTCTCTGGTCTTCAAGAAATTATCATCATTGTCCACAGATTTCTGTAGCTGAAAATTAATCTGGACACAGTAAACAGTTGATGGGCTTAAGTCATTCTTATAAATAGATTTTATTTTAGTTCTTAAAATGGATTGGTCATTTTACAGACTGATTACATGGTTGCTTCTTTGGTTCAATTCATGGATCATCAGATGCTCAAATGGGGCTTTTTTTTTTTTTTTATACTGTTGGGAGAGTTTATGTGCATAATTCTATGAATCACACATACCAAAACCCCAGGAAAATAACTGCAGCAGAGTGCCCGTTAAGTGCCTTTACCACTGCCTTCCCTTCATGGAAGGTTCTGCCCAGTAAGTGTCTTCTCTTGGTGTGTGTTATGATAACTGTAGGAGATCCAAGATGACCTTACCATCTGAAGCGGCCCTTATGTTTTTCCATCTCCAAGAAATGCTCACTTTGCAAGCTCACACTCAAGCTACCACAGCACTATTGGAGATTCTCATAGGTTACGTTACGAGGTAATGATGATGGCGATGATGATGTATAATTTTTATTGATGACTATTTGCCAGATGCTCTGTTGAACATTTTGTAAGCATTACCTCATTTAATCCTTGCAATAACACTATTAATATGATTTTTTAAAAATTATTATTATCACTTTATATATGATGAAACTGAAATGTAAAGAAGTTAAATAATTTGTCCAAGGTCTTACAGCTATGCAGGAACAGCATTGGTTTGTCTAACTTCAAAGTCCTTGCTCCTAACCTTTAATCTTTTTGATACTTTGCTTCAGTAGATTAGGGCTAAGCATCCCTTGAAATCATATGCACAACCCAATTTCAGGTCTTTTTGCACTAGCTGCCTCCTGTCTTAGACAGATTCATGTTTTAGTCAGCAATTGAGTTAGCTCAGAGACAAGAAGGCATAACTACTGAACTGCACAGCTCACACAGAGGAGCTAATATTCTTGATTTGTAGGACAGCTTTGAAACTGGTCTCTTTATATGTTATGTATTAATAGATTTTGGCTGTTTCAAAAATATCCCAGGCTGTTGTAAGGAGTCTAGTTATTCACCTTTGGGAGAGTTGTGGGGAGAGAGTACATGTCATCATGACACAATATTGTATGCCACCAAAAACCACCCCCAGATGTCCAGGACATATGGAGAGACTCTTAATTGGAGAGGCAGAGTAGGTAATGGAGTGGTGGCTGAATGCCTGCTTATATTATACCATCTGGAAACATCATCCTAAATGATGATGTGGTCATGAAACAGAAAGGCAGGTGAGGAGAAAGAGTATTGGCCATGGTCCTCACTTTGGTATATTGGGAATGTGGTCATCTCACCCAAACATTCCATTTTTCATCATGATGACTACCCTGTAAGCTTGATCTCAAGCAAACATTAGCTTCTAAATGCCTGATTATTAATGCATGGCAAAAAATATGACACATGGTGCCAGATTTCGATGGACCAAAATAATCACTCAACTCATTAAAGCAAATAATTAATTGAAACTAGCCAAATGCCTTTAAAGAGAAACTAAAGAGCTTAACTGTGCTCTAGATTTGCCATTTTATTAATTTATTCAGCATTTTGATCATCTACTGGGTATAAGGTATCATGTCAGTGATAGAATACAAAGATGAATAAAATATAAACTCGAGTTTTGTCAATAGAGAGATGCATATTAATTTTGGTTCAGAAGCAACTATTACTCATATAGCATATTGCATGATCATAAATTTCAATGAATTGAGAACAGTCTGTGAGCATATTTTTTAGCACAGGTGGAACTAATTATAAATGGTTATTTTGATTTGGACAGCAACATTACCCACCCTTTCTCTGATCAAACTTCTGTACAAGATTCAACATACTTTCACCTCCCACATATTGTTAGTTATGAAGTCCAGCTGCTTTCTTTTCTGTAACACATTTAAAAATACCCTTCCTTTTTTTAGGCTTTATCAACTCATCCTTTATCTAGACCCCACTGACCTCGTTCGATCAAACAGCTGCTGGGATAAAATATTATCTTAATGTGCAAAATTCCAAAGTTTTCTCCAACTTTGTAATTGCAAATATGCCAACAAAGAGTTTTGTTCTTTCCTCTGGCTTTTAGTCAGTGAATCTGTCATTCTTTTTTTCCTTTCAATTCCAAAGAAGAGTATCACTTTTCAATATGGTACAAACATTTAGCTTTTGCTCACTGAAGCAAAATTTTCGAGTATTTGATCTTCCTCAGATCACTGTACTCCCAGGTAAATGAAATGTCAGTGTGAGGGATAGCTTCACCCACTTCTGTAGCTGGCTCTATTCAATACAAAGAAGCCATAAGGGAAAAGCCGGCGCAGCGTAGTGTGCACAGTGAGAAAGGCCTTCTATCACATTCCAAAGGCTTTCTCACAGTGGGTATTCCCTGTCCAGCCAGAAATTCCGAAGAAGAGCTAAGAACTCTGAATACTCAATGGCTTCCAGAAATGGGATTGAGTAAAATCCTACCTCCAGGTATTACATAAAAAGAACCACACGTTCTAGATGGCCAAATGAAGTAAGCAGTTCATTTAAAACCAAACAAACAAAAAAAACTTCACTTATTGCATAATAAAGCCAAGTGCCACTTTTTTTTTTTTTTTTTTGGACTCCTAAATAAGTAAAGCAAATGAACCAGAGCCCTGGAAACAAGATGAGATTTAAGGAAAAAAATATATAGAAAAGGGAAAGAGAAATGCTCCTAAATTCTCCCAGAACTGTGATCCTTTTCCTACTGTTCTCCCCACCCCTTTCCACAAGATCAATTGCCAGCTAGAGTAACCCCCAGCTGGTTCTCCCTGAAAATCCAGGTAGTACATCTGCACATTCCAGCCCAACTGAAGTCTGAGCTTCGTTTTGGACTTGTTAGCACCAGAGCCAGCACCAGGATCCCTTTGTGTGGGCAGGAGGGCAGACCATCTCCGGGGGTGCGAGATTAGCCCATCAACAGAACACAAATCGAGCTGCTCATCAGTCCTGTCATCTCCTTCAGCCTCATGCTCCTGGGGCATAGATTACAGGGAAAGCTATATCATCTGCAAAGTTTTCCAGGTTCGTTCTTAAGAAAGTCAGATCTTCAGTGCAACACAGTCTGCCTGGAGCAAGCTTCCTGAATTTATCACAGCCACAGACTGCTGCGCAGAGGAGCCCGTGCTGGAAAGAAAGGGCACCTCACCTAGAGAACAGCCCTGAGCTCCGAGCCCCCTGGAGGCTGCAAGTCCTTCCTGGGTCATTCTCTAACCTGGTCTCCTTCATTACTTAGGTCCGGAGAGTTTCAAACTAAGTGAATAAGAAACAGGTAATGGGCCCTCACCTAGAAATAGTCTCAAAAAAAAAAAATCAATGAAGTAATATGTTCTTTTGCACATAGCTACTGCCTGAAGAAATGTGAGGGAACATAAATAAGAAAATACCAAAAAGTCCCCTCTCTGAAAGCCAAAGCATAATATACCCAAATCCAGGTATTTTTTTAACAGAAATGGTTTAATATTTTTATTTATCAATCTGTAGATTTATTACATACATATCTTTGCACAAATTTCAGAATATTAGAGCATCTCAGTCTCGGTATAAAATCCCAGAATGTTAGAACCTGAAGGGTCTTTAGTGTTTACCTATCGACAGATGAAGACACTGATGATTGGAACTGAAGTGAGCTGTACTTGCAGATTCTATTCCTACAAACATAGGCTCTTGGAACTTTGGTATGAAGAGAAATTCCAAGGTTTTGGAGGAAAGCAGTATGTTTTGAAACTGACTTTGTTCAAAACACTTAGAGTAATTCAATGATCCATGAAGGAGAGCCATATCTGGGAACAGAACCAAGTTCTTCCATCAAACAAACTGGAGATGCAATCTGGTCTGTTGACACTAAAGGAATATACCACTTTTTCCACTGTGAGCAAAATTAGACTATTTTTGAAGCAAAATTAGACTCTCAGGCAGCATGATCTAGTCAGAATAGACTCAGATTCTTACCAGCTGCTGCTTATGTTATTGCCATCCCTGGGCCAATAAGAGCATACTGCTGAATTTGAAATGCTCCTTGTCCGTCTCTGGACTGCTATTTTGGCCACTCTGAGGATAGATAGCTGATTTTGAAAATGCTTTACATCAAAATGAATCTCACATTAGTATGCACTTCAAGTTCATAACTATGTTACCCTAAGTAGCTTTTTAATATTTTATTATAATTAGTGTGTGTAGCTTTGTGCTCCTCTCAAAACTAAACTTTTCTTTTTATTAACCCCAGCTGTTCTCGGATTCTGCAACAAAACTAATGCATTAGGGAAAGCAATAAACTAATCAACCAACCAATATTTATTGAGCACCTATTGATGGTCTTGCCAGAGCTGTCCAAGATCAGGAGCTTCAGTGTTTCCAAGCAGCTTTTTACTACTGCTGCCTAAGTGAGTCACAAGGGGGAATGGATGAGCTCTGTGAGACCAGGTACTGGTCTCCCCAAGTGCTTAGGACATTGCAGCCACTCAATGAATAATTAATGAATGAATGCAAGACCTGAGATCTGGCTCCAAATTTTCCTCTATACTATCTTAGTAATGAGCCACTTGGAATAATATGAGACCCAAAAGCCATTTGTGTTTTTCTTCTAGTCTAAGCTCAAAGCTTAGACTAGAGGAAAGCTTGAACTTTCAGCTGTTCAACACATTCCTCTGGGCCCCTACATTCTTCCATGTTATCACTATGGTCCAAGGAACATAAAATGAAATTTCTTGATTTCTGCCAGATTATACCTCTCCTTTTGATGTCCCATATTGGCCTCTGAAACCTCACTTTGGAATGTGACCCATATGAGATATCCTCCACCTTCTACTGGAATGGTTTGAAAGGGAGTTAAGTATAAAGATCTTGAGCTGTTAGGAATTCTTAGCCCAGACTCGATAAATGTCTTCCAGGGAGCACAGGAACGTCCTGAAGTTTTAAGTTCATTGTTTTTCCCGAGATGAGAATCCCTAGCTTTGACTAGATTTTCACATACATTAAAAATCACAGCCCTACAAAGTACAATATGTGGGGCCAAGGTAAACTCTGTGCCTAGAAGAGAGCTAGAACTTTCAGGAGAAAACCCAAGATGCTATGTTCTGAACTCCATGCTATTTGTTTGGAAAGTTAAGATTAATTTATAAAAACTCATTTATGCATATCATTTTAAAAAGTGATTCTTCCTTCTATCTAAAAGAGTCACCAAGCTTCTCTTTATATTGTGATCTTTTATTTCTGGAATATGACCCAAATTATAAAGGTATATTTCAGTATACTTCTCAAGAAGCCATCTGATAAAGGCAAAGACAATGTTTGTCTTCATCTCTGCCTGATACATAAGAGGCATTCAATAATTATTTGTTGACTGAGAAAAAGAGCAGAAGGTACATCTGTATTTTTATGGTTGCTTCTAACTTGCATCTAAAAATGACATGACAAAAATCCTGCCTGCTTTTTTATTTAGTAATGGCACATAGTAGGCATTCTATTAATTCATGTTGAATGAACAAATGAATCCTTAGAAATAAGCCTCAGCTTGCTTATCTGCAAACCTCTCAAGCCTGTTATAGGAATAAATGAAATATTGTTCATAAAGTACTTAACACTGTGCTTGGAACACCATATGCTCTCAATAAATTGTAGCTACAATAAGGATGAAAATAAGATAACAAGAGGTTGTCGTCCTCCTCATAGTCGGCAACGCCGCCATAGGCTTCGTTACTGTGGTGAAGACCGGACAGGGGAGGAAGTTTTCAGGTCATGATTTTCTAATTGCTGCCTGGAAAATGATCAGACGTGTGCGATCAAAATCCAGAGGAAGAGGAGATGATGAAGAATCTTCCAGTGTGCCTGAAACTGTGGCTGCCCAAAAGTCCAGTGGAAATCAAGAGGAACCATCAACTGAGAGTCAGGAAGTTGAACCTGGGGTAGAGGGAGAAGGAGGGGTACCCATGGTTGACAATGAAGAGGTAGAACTCGAATTGGAAGGTGATGCCCCGGAAATGGTTCTGGAAAACACTGGAGGTGAGCGTGGAGATGGTCCTGATGTGAAAGCGAAGCCGCCTCTTCCTAATCCGGAGTAAGCTAAAGTTCCGGAAGCAGACAGTGGACAGTCCTGAGTTGAAAAGAAGACGAACTGAAGCTACATATGCTATTACATTGAAAATTTGACTTGTTAAATTCTCTATTCAATAAAGTTTTACAGTTTTTTTTGCAAAAAAAAAAAAAAGAAGTAAGATGACGGCCTATAATTTCCTCTCCTTTCAAATAGCAGCAAAGAGTTAATCTACAGAGAAAATGGTTTTTTATTCTTTCTTTTTGTTGAATTTTTAGTGAACTAATAGATCAGATTTCTTCTATCCAATAGAATTCTGAGGTAGACAGAGGGAAAGGCAGATGGAAATAAAATGATCAGCTTTATTACTGATAAAACAGATACTCGAGAATGTAGCTTAAGGTCAAGGTAACAACACACTCCCAATGGCCAACCTCAGAATGAGGCTTATATCCCCACTAGCCACAGTCAGCACTGGACAGCTGCAAGCCTTCTGCATGTGCAGGGGCAGGGACTCTACCGCCAAAGTTACTGTGTGGGACCAGAGAACACGCTTTCTGTAAGCTGGTAGATCACGAAAAAAACATAAGGAAGCAGCTGAGCCACATATGTCCTGTTCATCCAACTTCACCAAATAAATCACTCCTCTTTCCACAGAGATGAGTAAGTGAGAGGGTTGGGAGAAAAGTGAAAACTATGACTCTAATGAAAATGCTTTCACATAAAAAGAGAGATTGAGAATGGGGACTCAGCATTAGATTTCTAGCCTTAATGCATCATATCAGATACAATGCTGTATCTTCTCAGAGTCCCTTAACTGCCTCTTTCTTTTCTCTATTTCTTTCACCTCTCAGATTTGAATAAAAGCACTGACTCAGAAATTCAGGAGATCTAGCGCCCAGGTAGTTAAACCTTCACTATTCGAAAACAAGAATTGGATAGGAAATAGGAAAATAATATTTTCTCCCTTTTACTCAGTTGTGGACTGTTCTGAGGGGCAGTTTCTCCTTGTCAACTCTGAAGAAGTCCTGCATGGTGAAAAAAATGATACATGTTGAGCGACTGTTTGTCCCTTCACAGCTGCTTGACAAGCAATGGCCATAGTGATGCATCAAATCAACTAGCTTTGGCGGTTTCCTTGCCTCATTTCCACATTTTTTCTTCACCCTCAACACTCTCAGTACCTTCCAAACCAAGTATCAGCACTTGTATCTTCACTCCACTTTTTCTTTCTGGAGGAACTATTCTAAAATAAATATATTATGTGAAATGAAAAAAAAAAATTTGGGGACTACTTTCAGATATTCTACAAACCTGTAATATTGAAATAAGGAGCTAATCCACTGAATTTCACAATTACAGATGGGAAATTTTTCATATTACATGAGATTGTCTAAAAGCAATGGTGGTCAATGTCTTCCAATAATGTATGAAATAAATATACATAAAAACAAAAAATAAAAGATGAGGAATGATTAATGAGCAAGAAATGTAACTACTGCAGAGAGAGTCTTTAGAAGCCATTAGAATATACCCATTCTTCCATGTTTTTTTTCCTTTCCTACAACTCTACAGTATAATTTGAAGTCAGGTAATGTGATTCTCCAGTTTTGTTCTTTTTGCTCAGGATAGCTTTGGCCATTCTGCGTCCTAGTGAGGATATAAGCCTCATTCTGAGATTGCCCATTGGGAGTCTGTTGTTACCTTGACCTTAAGCTATGTTCTCAAGTATCTGTTTTATCAGTAATAAAGCTGATCATTTTATTTCCACCTGCCTTTCCCTCTGTCTACCTCAGAATTCTATTGGATAAAAGAAATCTGATCTATTAGTTCACTAAAAATTCAACAAAAGGAAAGAAACAGCAACCATTTTCTCTACAGAATAACTCTTTACTGCTATTTAAAGGGGAGGAAATTATAGATGGTCATCTTATTTTTATCCTTATTGTAGCTACAATGTATTGAGAGCATATGGTGTTCCAAGCACAGTGTTAAGTATTTTATGAACAATATTTCATTTATTCCTATAACAGACTTGAGAGGTTTGCAGATAAGCAAGCTGAGGCTTATTTCTAAAGGTTCATTCATTCATTCAACATGAATTCATAGAATGCCTACTATGTGCCATTACTTTTGTTCCATATAAATTTTAGAATTTTTTTTCTATTTCTGTGAAGCATATCATTGGTATTTCAATGGGGACTGCATTAAATATGAAATGACTATATGGGTTTTCTCCTTCATTCTGTTGCTATGACATGTCACATTGATTGATTTGCATATGTAGAACCATCCTTGCATCCCTAGAATGAATCCCACTTGATAATGATGAATACTCTTTTTGATGTGCTGTTGAATTCAGCTTGTTCATAATTCATTGAGGATTTTTACATCTATGTTCATCAGAGATGTTGGCCTATAGTTTTCTTTTTTTGTTGTGTGTATCTTGTTTTGGTGTCAGGGTGATAACAGGCCTCATAGAATGAGTTTGGGAGTATTTCCTCCTCCTTGATTTTTGGAAATAGTTTAAGTAGGAGTGGTATTAGTTCTTCACTGGAGGCTTGGTAGAATTCAGCAGTGAAGCTATAGAGTCCTGGGCTTTTTTTTGTTGAGAGACTCTTACTGTTTCTTCTTTTAAAAAAATATGTATATATATATGTATATATATATGTATTTTATTTCAGAATATTACAGGAGTACAGATGTTTAGGTTACATATATTGCCTTTGCCCCACCCAAGTCAGAGCTACAAATGTGTCTGTCCCCCAGACAATGCACACCGTACCCATTAGGTGTGAATATACCCATTCCCTTCTCCCCACTCCCACCTGCCCAACACCCGATGAATGTTACTACCATATGTGCACATAAGTGTTGATCAGTTAATATCAATTTGATGGTGAGCACATGTGGTGCTTCTATCTCATTACTTGTTATTGGTTTATTTGGGTTTTGGATTTATTTCTGGTTCAATCTTGGTAGGTTATATGTGTCTAGGAATTTATCCATCTCTTCTAGGTTTTCCAATTTATTGGCAGATAGTTGCTCATAGTAGTCCCTAATGATCCTATGGAATTCTGCAGTATCAGTTGTAGTGTCTCCTTTTTCTTTTTATAAATCTCTGATTGTAATTATTTGGTTCTTCTCTCTTTTTTTCTTAGTGAGTATGTCAATTTTGTTCATCTTTTCAATAAACCAACTTTTCATTTCATTGATCTTTCGTATTTTTTTGTTGTTTTCAATTTTATTTATTTCTGCTCTGATCTTTGTTATTTCTTTCCTTCCACTAATTTTGGGTTTGGTTTGCTCTTGTCTTTCTAGTTCTTTGAGATGCACTGTTAGGTTTTTTTATTTGAAGCTTTTCTGCTTTTCTGATGTAGGCACTTTTTACTATAAAGTTTCCTCTTATTACTACTTTTGCTGTATCACATAGATTTTGATATCTTGTGTTTCCATTTTCATTTGTTTCAAGAAATTTTTTGATTTCCTTCTTAATCTCTTCATTGATCCACTGGTCATTCAGGAAAATGTTGCTTAATTCCATGTATTTTTGTATTTTCCAATGTTCCTCCTGTTATTGATTTCTAGTTTAATTTCATTGTGGTCAGAGAAAATACTAAGTATGATTTCAATTTTTTTAATTTTAAAGACTTGTTTTGTGGCCTAATATATGGTCTGTCCTTGAGAATGATCAATAGGCTGAGGAGAAGAATGTGTATTCTGCAGCTGTTGGATGAAACACTCAGTAAATGTCTATTAGATCCATTTTGTTTATAGTGCAGATTAAGTCCAATGTTCCTTTGTTGATTTTCTGTCTGGATGATCTGTCCAATGCTAAAAGTAGAATGTTGAGGTCTCCACTGAATATTGTATTGGGGACTATTTTTCTCTTTAGCTCTGATAACATTTGTTTTATATATCTGGGTGCTCCAGTGTTGGGTGCATATATATTTAAAATTGTTATATCATCTTGTTGAATTGACCTCTTTGTCAATACATAATGACAAGAGAAGAAGAAAGAGCTAAAAATATGGAAAATATATCTGAGGGAATTATTGAAGACAACTTCCCTGGTATCGCCAGAGATCCAGACATCCAGATATGAGATGGTCACTGAACACCAGGAAGATTCATAGAAAATAGGACATCTTCCAGACACATAGTAATCAACCTGGGCAAGTCAAAATAAAAGAAAAAATTCTACAAGCAGCTAAATGTAAGCAACAACTGACCTATAAGGGAAAACCCATAAGGCTAACAGCAGACTTCTCAGTGGAAACCTTGTAAGACAGAAGGGAGAGAGGCCCCATTTTCAATCTTAAACACAACAACTGCCAGCCTAGAATTTTGCATCCTGAAAAACTAAATTTCACAATTGATGGAGAAATTAAGTCTTTTCCAGACAAGCAAACACTGAGGGAATTTGTCATGACCAGACCTGCCCTGCAGGATATACTAAGAATTGCCTTATACATGAATCAGCATAATAGATACCCACCAGTGTAAAATAACCCAACATATCTAAAGCTCACGACTCCTATAAAACAATAGAAGAGGAAGAAAAAAAAAAAAACAAGGTACTACCCAATCTGTTGAACAGAATAGCATCATACATATCAAGTCTATCTCCTAACATTAATGGCTTAAAAGCAACACTCAAAAGACATAGGCTGGCTGCATGAATGGAAAAATATAATCCAAGTATCTGTTGCCTCCAGGAGACACATATAAACCACAAGGATGCAAACAGGCTCAAAGTGAAAGGATGTGAAAAAAAAAAAAAAACATTCCATGCAAATGGAAACCAAAAGAGAGCAGGTGTAGCCATTCTCATATCAGAAGAAATTGATTTTAAATCAACAATGGTAAAGAGAGACAAAGATGGTCATTATATAATGGTAAAGGAAGCAATTCAACAAGAAGAAATAACAATCCTAAATATAAATGCATCTAACACAGGAGCTCCCAGGTACACAAAACAAGTAAAACTATCTCATCATTAAAATCTCAATAAGGATGATACTCTATAAGAAAGACACCTGCACCCAAATGTTTATAGCAGCACAATTCATAATTGCAAAGATGTGGAAACAACCCAGGTGTCCATCAATACATGACTGGATTAATAAAATGTGGTATATGTATACCATGGAGTACTATTTAGCTTTAAGAAACAATGGTGATATAGCACCTCTTGTATACTCTTGGATAGAGCTGGAACGCATTCTACTAAGTGAAATATCCCAAGAGTGGAAAGACAAGCACCACATGTACTCACCACCAAATTGGTGTTAATTGATCAACACATAAGTGCACATATAAGAATAACATCTATTGAATGTCGGGCAGGGGTGAGGGGAGGGGGAGATGAGGGAACGTGTATATGCATACACAAAGAGTGCAATGCGCACCATCCCAGGCAGGGTCACACTTGAAGCTCGGACTTGGGGAGGAGGGGGGCAAGGGCATCATACACAACCTAATCATCTGTACGCCCATAATATGTTGAAATAAAAAAAATACACACTGGGGAGAGTAATCTAATTTTCAGGGAGTATTAAATTGATCTTAATAAATGTGGATGTTTAATTTAAAAAAATCTCAGTAAGGAAAGAGGCACATACAGTATTTTGCAAGATTGCAATGTATGCCCCTCATTAAGGAACTGGAGATTTTAAGAGTCACATGGCCTTGGTAGGCCTTTTTTCATAGGCCTAGGGGAAATTCTTCTGATCCAGATCTATGTCTTATAAGTCACTAGCAAGAGGTGATGGGGAAGTTATCGAAATTACCTTTCCCCTTGGATGAGAACAAGCCTTGGGTACATTTTCTTCTTCCAGGCTCACTACCTCCGTTGCTAGTCCTCCCTCAAACATTAAAATTACATATTCTTCCACTTCGGTTATCAGTAAAGTAAGTGTGTAGGCTCTGTAACCCAAAAATCAATTTTTAAAAATGTTCTACTTATTTATTAATTATATTCTACACTATAATCCTATTCATTTTTTAAATCAATGTTATCATCTTTTATTGTTATAATTGGTTTGGGTGGATAAGGACATAATTTTTTAATTATTTTATTGCCACATAATATTTGTATATAATTATGGGATACGTGTGCTATTTTGATACATGCATAAAATGTATAATGATTAAGTCAGGGTATTTAGGATACCTGGCACCTTGAGATTTTACCATTTCTTCGTGTTGGGAATATTTCAAGTCCTCTTTTCTAGCTATTTTGTAAAATATAGTACATTGTTGTTAACTATAGTCACCCTACTGTGTTACCAAACATTAGAAATTGTTCCTTTTATCTAACTGTATGTTTGTACCCATTAACCAACCTTTGTCCATCCCCCTCAAACTCCCACCATATATACCCTTCCCAGCCTCTGGTAACCATCATTCTGTTATCTACCATCATGAGATCAACTGTTTTAGCTCCCACATGTGAGTGAAAACATTCAATATTTGTGGCATGGTACTTCTATTTTTAATATTTTTTAGAAACTTCCATACTGTTTTTGATAATGGCTATACTAATTTACATTCCCACCAACAGTACATAAAGAGTTCCCATTTCTCCGCATCCTCGTCAGTATCTATTCTTTTTGTCTTTTTGATAATAGCCATTTTAACTGGGGTGAGATAATATCTCATTGTCATTTGATTTGCATTTCCCTAATGATTAGTGATGTTGAACATTTTTTTCATATCCTTGTGGGTCATTTGTATGTCTTCTTTTGAGAAATGTCTATTTAGATCCTTGCCCACTTTTTTATGGGATTATTTGTTTTTTGCTGTTGAGTTGTTTGAGTTCCTTGTATATTATGGATTTTAGTACCTTGTCTAATGAATAGTTTGCAAATATTTTCTCCCATTCTGCAAATTCTCTCTTTACTTTGTCGATTGCTTCCTTTTATCTAAAGGAAACAACTTTGGATTTAACATAATTGCATTTAACTCACTATTGATTATCTAACATAAGTCTGGCTCTATCCTATTTGCTACAGTAAATGCAGGGAAAAATGGTTTAAAAAATAGTCTCATGGAGAATTATACTCAGTCCCACATTTTACAATAATTAATATCCTTTATTTTTAAGCATTTTTAGATTTATAGAAAAATTGAGTGGAAAGTACAGAGTTCCTGTATAACAGCTCTCACAGTTTTCACTATTATCATACATTTTTGTGGTACATTTGCTAGAATTGATGAGCTGATATTGATACATTATTATTAATTAAAGTTCATCTAGGGTTCACTCTTGGTGTTGTACATTCTATGGGTTTGAAGAAATGTATAAGGTCATGTATCCACCATTACAGTATCATACAGAATAGTTTCCCTGTCCCCAAAATCCTCTGTGTTCCACCTATTTATCCCTCTTCCCTCAACAACTCTGGCAACCACTGATCTTTTTACTGTCTCCACAGTTTTGCCAGTCCTACATTTTTATCACTTGGTTTTCCCATCTTATTTACTCCCCTACCCCAATTCCCTTCCATATTCCACTAAGATTCCTTAGCCAAATATTATAATCACTTCTTTGCATATACCTTCAACCGCCTTTCCTCCCTTGCTCCTTCATCATATTCAATTGGCAAAATTATAATTTTCTGCCTAATCATGCTGATACCATTGTAGCTGTCATGAATTCATGGAATTCATGGTCATGAATTTCAAGTGAGCCTCTATGCTGCCAGGCAAGCGCACTATATGGCCTGGTTCATTCACTTTGTCATTTTCCAAGTCTATTATTTCAGACCATTTTCTCTTTCCTCAGTTTCTCACTGTGCCATCCTCTATTCTCCCTCTCAAACTGATGTTATTGCTTCCTACTGCAGTAGAAATCATTGACACAATCAGAAGAACTTCTCCCACTAACCAGCATTTGTATCTAAATAGTGTAAATTCCTGACAGTCAGGGCAGATTAACTAGTTATCTAAACTCACTCCCTCTACTGTGTACTAGATCCCATCTTTTTCACCTACTCAGGGACATCCTTCCAGCTATGCTCCCCTCTCTCTCTTCTATATTATCAAATATTTTGCTTTTTCTTAGATTATTTTCATTAACATACAAATCTGTTCCTAGCTTGAAAGAACATAAAACCTTCTCTTCACCATGGCTGTAATGGCTTATTTTGTGGGTCAACTTGGCTAGACCATGGTATCCAGATTTTGGTTAAGCACCAGTGTAGATGTTGCTGTGAAAGTATTTTTTAGACATAATTAACATTTAAATTTGTAGAGTTTGAGTAAAGTATATCATCCTCCATAATGCTGGAGGCCTAAGAGCAAAGAGTGAGGTCCCCTTAGGAAGAAGAATTCTGTCTCCAGACTCCAGACTCCAGCTGTAACATGAACTCTTCCCTGGGTTTCCAGCCTGCCAACCTGTGGCAGATTTTGAAACTTTCAGAAATACTTGTTTATTCTTCTTGGCTTCAAGTTTTTCTTCCCATCTTCTCTTTAACCTACACCAATTAGGCTTTCATTCCCACCCTTTCATTAAACTTTCCTCCTCAAGGTTTCCCATAACTTCCTCATCGCTAAGGTAATTGACCAAATGCTTATCTTCCTTATCTTCCTTGATGCATTTTAGGCAGTTATCTCTCTGTTCTTGTTACTTTTTCTTCCATTGATTTCTAGTACCTCGCACTCTCTTGAATTTACTCTTACCTTATGGAAACTCCTTTTTATTATCATTTGATGGGTCTTTCTTTCTCCTGAAGCTCTAAAAGTTGGTCTTTTCTTGCGCTCAGTTCTTCCTTTCGTTCATTCATTCTTATGATCATTTCATTCCATCTCCTGACATTAAATAATATCTATATGTTGGTGATTCCCAAATGTATATGCAGAGCTCAAATGTCTCCTAACTCTAGAACTGTATACCCAATTGCCTATTCAACATCTTCACTTGGATAAAGCAGATATCTCAAATGAAAAGAGTCCCAAAGACCCCAGGCTCATGCCCTGTCTTCAAAACCAGTTCCACTTGCAGCCTTTTCCAACTCAATTGATGGGAGCTTTGTTCCTCCAGTTGTTCAAGAAAAATATTTGGAGCAATTCTTCCCTGAACTTTCTCTCACACTTCCACATTCAATTTAGCAAAAAATCCTACTCGCACGATCTTCAAAATCTATTCACTTCTTACCACCTCCCCTGCTATCCACCTGGTTCCTGCCATCATCATCATCTCTCACCTATGTCACCACAGTGGTCTCCCTTGCTTCCTGCTGTCTAGTCTCATAGCAACCATAGGGCCTTTAACAGGCATGTCAGATCATGTCACTCAAAATCCTGCAGTGATTCTTCACTTACTCAGAATAAAATCCTCCCTAGTTACAGTGATCCACAGAGCCCTACACAACCTGGCCCACCACACCTCTCTGACCTCCTCTTCTACTGCCCCTCTTGCTCCCTCCTTCCATTCAAGCCACGGTGGCCTCCTTACCAGTAGTCTCACATATTAGACATGTTTCTGCCTTAGGACCTCTATGCATTTTCTATGGTACCATAACAAATTACCACGAACTTAGTGGTTTCGAACCACACAAATTTGTTACTTTACAGTTCTGTAGATCAGAAGTCCAACACTGGTTTCACTGGGCTAAAATCAAGGCGTTCCCTTCTGGAGGCTCTAGGGAACAACCTTTGTTCTTGCCTTTTCCAGTTTCTAGAAGCCACCCCCATTCCTTGACTCATGTCCCCTTCCTCTGTCTTCAAAGCCAGCAACATTTTCTCTCTGTGTCTTTCTTCCACAGCCATACTTTGCTCTGACCTCCTCTTCTACCACTCTCTTCTCCTTTTAAGGAAACTTGTGATTACACTGGGCCCCCCTGGATAGCCCAGGATAATTTCCCTATCTTAAAGTAGCTGATTAGCAACCCTAGTTCATCTGTAACCTCAATTCCCCTTTGTCATGTAACCTAACATATTCACAGTTTCTGCAGATCAAGACATAGACATGAGGAGAATATTATTCTATCTACCACAGGGCCTTTGCTCTAATTGTGCCCTCTGCCTGGAATGTTTCTCCTCTTGGCTGTTGCTCTCATCTGATTCAGGTCTTTGATCAAATCTTACTTTCTTGATGAGGCCCTATTTAAACCTGCAACATAACTCTAGCCCCATCAACAGCACACCTGATTCTGCTTTCACTGTGTCTTAGCTCAGTGTCCTTAGAAGCTGAATTTGAGACAGAGGTCCCAGTGCGAGTGATTTAATGAGGGAGTGTTTTCAGGTGAAACTTGCAGGAGGGAGTGAATGAGGATAGGGTGAGGAAGAAACCAGGCAAAGATGTGTGTTCAGCTTAAAAACACAGCCTTGATTCCTTCGGAGGCCTAGTCTGGAGTATAAAGGCCATCACAGGGTTGTCCCACTTTGAGCACATTGACACCCATGTCCATCAATACTGTCTGTGGGCTAGCCCCCAATCCTGGGCCAAGGCATATCTAGGCAAGGCAGCTGCATTGGTTGCGAACAATGCCCTTGAGAGGGGCAGAGCCAATGCTCAGAGCAGCTGGGGGCACAGATGCACTGGCCCAGGAGAGGAAACGTTGGTGGGACACCTACTCCATTTGATTCTGTTCTACTTTTCCTCTTGTACATAGTATTTACCACCCTTACTTACCATGTTAGTTAATTATGCATTACATTTTAGTCTCTACCGCCTATCTCTCCCAACTTGTATATATCATAGATCAAAGGTCTTTGTTTTGCTCACCTC
This sequence comes from Avahi laniger, assembly GCA_963575035.1. Lineage (NCBI taxonomy): Eukaryota > Metazoa > Chordata > Mammalia > Primates > Indriidae > Avahi > Avahi laniger. The sequence goes on from CAUYSK010107187.1 coordinate 135,019, forward strand.
ACTCATTTTGGGATACATCACCAAAATGATGTATTTTGCCAGGCTTCAAGAGAGCCTGGCACAAAGCAGGTATTCAATAAATATTTGTCTAATTAAATTTTCCTTTGCTTATGGGGATCTTGCTGTGTAGCAATTTTTGCATTTTTTACCATATTCTGTTTCTTTTCATACTACTTATCTTAAAAGAACCAGCTTCAGTGAAGTCTCTTTTTTATGCCCTTACAGAGCATTTGTGCTATATCACATCTGTTGCACCCACCCTTACAGCCAGAGTGAGTTGAGACCGAGTCGTCAGCAATCACATAGCTCAATCTCACGGGAGGAAGATCCCGTGGTGAGCTCACCAAGATCTCTGCTTTCAATGCTAGACACAAAATTTTGTCAGAATAGTCAAAATTGGTGAACTCAGACATGCTAATTTTGACAAACAAAATTCATAAAAGGTATCAATATATTAACCCCAGTGCTAACTTGTTAACTTAGAACAGGTATACTTTTCTTATGAATGAGATAATCATATCTTCCATTTAGGGTATGTGCAAAGCCAGATGAGTTGCTTGAAACATTAGTTAGGATTAATTTTGGTTGTGAATAATGTATTATAAAGACTAGGCAAGATCATTTCTCTTCTATGTAAAATGTATGTCATCACCAGATATGCGGTTCAGGGGTAGAGCTGAAGCATTACCCTGCAAAGTCCTGAGAGTCCCCAGTTCATGCAACACACCACTTTGCTGCTCCTATGTGTGGCCCACATTCTTCTGGTCTAAGAATGTTCTAGTCCATGCACACCCAGGCAGCGTGAGGGAGGAAGGGGAGGAAGAAAGGATACATACAGCGCGTACAGTTTTATTTTAAAGAATGTGCCCAGAACCTGCAAAATCAAAATTTCTACTTGTATTCTAATGACCACAACTGAGTCACACGGCCTTCGAGATTGCAAGAGAGGCTGTGAAAAGTCACTTTTATTCTAGATGACGATGTCCACAGCTGGAAATACTATTACTGTGGAGGAAGAAGAGAATGGATATCTAGGGACAATTAGCAGTTTCTTCTAAAATGTGTTTGTAATCACAGCAAAGCACCATGACAGGATGGGACTGTTTCACCCAGGCCTTTATAAGTAGGATGAAGCACCCCTGCCCCAAGACAAATTCCATCTCTCTAGTGCCCCAAACATCAACCTCACTGTCTCCTGGACAGTGCTGGGTGACCACTGCCTATGCTTGTTCTTTAACTTCCTCTTTTTTAGGTGCCTTGGAAATACCGCTTTCCTCAATTAATCTTTCTCAGATTGGATACCATATGATCAAACAGGTTTCAACCAGGGCCAGCTCCATGGAGGCCTCCATGGCCATCACACAGAGCCCCACATTCAGAAGGGTCTGCATTGGCATTTTATGCTCTGCAGTCATCAATTGAAATTCCTAGTAATGTTAGCTTTGAATTTGTATTTTGTAAATGAAGTCCAGTGGGACAATGGAGCAGGCCCTGGACTTGGAGCCTTTGCTCACTTAAAGTCCAGCCACCTGCTGATTCCAAGCAGCCCACTCTCCTGCCTCCTGGCACCCAGGATCCTACCTGGCCTCCTCCTCCCTGACCCTTCGCAATGGTCAGTGTCTGCTTGGACCCCCCAATTCCTGGGACCCAGAGTCCCACCCAGACACCCCCTCCTGTTCCTCTCCCAGCAATTGCTGCTACCCCGACTCCAGCTTGGGCCTTGGTATCAGCATGCAGAGAGGGATGCAGTCTAGCACATGTCCCCGTGGCATTTCAGGACAGGACGTGATGGCTGCCATGTGCATTGGGCGGGTGACTTGGTAGGGGTAAGCTTCTCCCCATACCCATTCAAGTACAGTATATCCCTGTGTGGAGGATGCAATTCTTTGGGGGAGGGGGGTCATCTATCTGCTATGGCTCGAGTGTCAGACCCATGGGAAGGGGACATTGACTTCCCAGTCCCAACTGCAGCAGGGTACATTTGTGAGGTGGCCAGTGGGACACAGAACCTGGCAGCCAGTGGGCCTCGAGCTCTCATGCACTGAGTCGTAGGTCAGGGCCCTAGGCGTATGTGAGGGTCTACACTCACTCAGCATGTATCCCTGTGCCCCAGGAACATGACATTAAATACAAAAAAGAAAAGAAAAGAAAAGGCAAGTCAAGAGAGAAACCAAGGAATAAAAAAATACGTTTCACATTTTAGTACCTTTGAGAGCACTACAGTGCCCTCTTTCTCCTGCTCTTTGAACAAAGGGTCCTGCATTTTAATTTTACACTGAGCCAGACAACTATGTAGCTGGCCCTGGTTTCAACTTCTTTAATTACTTCACATTCCAATCAGACTTGCTCATACTCTCCTCAAATCACCTTGATGGACACATTAAGTTATTGTATAAACTCTTCTTTCAAACTTCTACAGTCTCTTGGGTTGCTTCTACAGTTGAGGAACATCAGCCATTATTTCCCCCTCATTTACATTCAGACATTAACCTTGCTTCCACGTTATCTGGAATACTTCTGCCTCCCTCTCATGCACCTATCTTGTTTTATAGTCACCTATGCATCTCAGCACCTGATCAGGGCCTTTACACAGAGTGGGGCTGTAATCAATGTGGTTAAATATGTAACGCATGAAAGAATCAATCAAGAAAGACTGAAGGTTGTTTTTGGCTCTATCCAGGCAGGAATCCACTTCACAAGTGTCTTTCTTCAGTTCACACGATGATGCCAAAAGCAGAGGGACAATTTCTGCCGAGTTTCAGTGTGTGGTTATAGCCTCGGTTGCATTGTCGTCAATGAGGCAATGTGCCCTCACATCTCTCACCAGCTTCAAATCAATGGGCATTGCACAGGATCAGACACCAAGCCCCAAGAAACTGGGCGCTGTCTGTCCTTGATAAAGAGAGTTCTTGTTTATTCACCCAAGCACTTTAGTTTTGCAGTCAGAAGACAAAGCAGCAAGCAGGAGCTTGTTGGGAGAAGAATAAGAGCTGCCAGAAGTGAGGGAGGGGGGTTCATTCAGTTGTCACTTACAGCCCATTCCTTGTCTGAAGCATCTTTACCCTCCTAATTGTCTCCCTCCCCTTTCCTGTGTCTGCCTCTCACACACTGAACACTCCCAGACAGCTTTACAAATTGGCTCTGGAATTGTTAGGCAGTAAAAATTCCATTGAATCTGAAAAATACACACTTCTCTTGCCCATGTTTATTAATCAGTTGCTATATTATGCCTGTCCTTTTCCACCTTCTTGTGCTCAGCACTGCCCTAGGCAAGATGGAGAGGTAGGCAGTTAGCCTGTGTCCTGTGCCCCCTCCGTCCCTGGTTCTGAAGCCTTTCCCTTATTTTAAAAGCCTCCTCCTGATTTCTTCCTAAACACAGGTCTGTGTTCTCCTGAGTCCCTATCACACATATATCCTCATTCATACTAGGTTATGATTGACATAATACATCACTTTTCCTAGGAGTATTTGCAATTTAAAATACCTTGCCTAAAGAGGGCAATGCCCAACATGAAGTAATCAAGTCTCCAGTTGTGGAATTTTGGATGCTGCAGAAGCTGAATGCATCTGGTGTTTCAGGGCAAGGGGATTCCTAGCAGCCCCCGAATCATACTCAGAAAGAAGCAATTCACTATCGATTTTGAAATTATTAGTCCTAATGATTCTCCTCCTCTTGTCCCTAAACTAAGAGAGATTTATTTCTTTCTGCAGCAAATAAACATTTAACATCCATCGCTAACACAGTTGGCTCAGGGAGCTTGAATGCAACATGAACAGAAAGAATATTCAGTCTACTTTAAGTTGCCTTCTTGGTTTTCTAGATCCAAGTTCTGTGAACTTTTGCTTATTTTTGACAGTTTCTCAGGGTGGAAATCAAAGGACTGATAGATTGCATCTTCCATATTGCTTCCTGGGAATTAGAGGATAAATCTGACCATGACATTCTTGTGCTGAAATTTGTTCAGTGGCTCTCCACATCCTACAAGATGAAATCTTAACACTTTAGCATGGAGCACAAGACTTTCCTACCTGCCTAACCTTCTCCTCCTCTATCTCATCCTTTCTTCCACCCCTGCTGCCTCCTGCCTTAACACCTGTACGTGCAGTTACACTGCAGTCACACTCGAATACTCAAAGACTCAGGAACAGGTATATTTCCTTGGGCCTCTACACACTTTCCTGAGCTGTTTCCTCTCAAAATGCCCTTTGCCTGGTAAAATATTCTTAATGCTTTAAGTCTCAGGCTATCTTCCATCCCCTTAACCTATGGTCTCATATACCCACATGTCCATTATAGAACTAAACAGATCCCACTGTAGTTGTTTTGTTGACTGTCCAACTACTTACAAGATTGTAAGTTCTTTGGATTTTATGATTCTATATTCCCAGTGCCTAGCACAGAGCCTGGCACATAGCAGGTATTAAAGCTTATCTGATGAGTCATCATATGAATGAAGTTAAAACTGTTTGGAAATAGGACATGATTGCTTTTATTTTGTAAGTGCAATGGGAATTTCTCTCTTAGATCACTAGAACCAAAGTCAGAATGCTATAGCCTGTGGGTCAAATTTGGCCCACCACTTGTTTTTGTAAATAAAGTTTTATTGAAATACAGCCGTATAGGGTCGGGTGCAGTGGCTCACGCCTGTAATCCTAGCACTCTGGGAGGCCAAGGTGGAGAATTGCTCGAGGTCAGGAGTTCGAGATCAGCCTGAGCAAGAGTGGGATCCTGTCTCTACTAAAAATAGAAAGAAATTAGCTGGCCAACTAAAAATATATAGAAAAAATTAGCCAGGCACGGTGGCGCATGCCTGTAGTTCCAGCTACTCGGGAGGCTGAGGCAGGAGGATCGCCTGAGCCCAGGAGTTTGAGGTTGCTGTGAGCTAGGCTGACGCCACAGCACTCTAGCCCGGACAACAGAGTAAGACTCTGTCTCAAAAAAAAAAAAAAAAGAAAAGAAATACAGCCATATCAATTCATTTATGTACGATCTATGTTTACTTTTGTATTACAACATGCAACAGAGACCCCATGGGCCACAAAGCTTAAACTCTTTACTATCTGTATTATCTAATTCTTTGAAAAAATTTGCCCAAACCTGCCTTAGGGAAGAGACAGAGAAAGAGAGGGAGAGAGTTGTATGTGAAATGCAGTAAGGAAAGAAGGATTTAGGAGAAGAGATGAACAATAAAGTGTGGTAATAGCCTTCAATTTACTCTGCTCTGAAGGGAGGTACAATTTTCAAGTGCCCTCTCCAAGTGGAAGCACAGGACTCCTGAACAAAGGCAGAAAGAGTGAGGACAAATTTGCCACAGGAGCCTGGAAACCAAGGTTGTTGTTGTCAACTGTTTACCAAGACAGAGAGAAGGGCAAACCTGATCCCAAGAAGTTAGTAAAAGCACTAAAGCCTAATAATAATTACATCAGAGAGCTTTTCAGGTGCCCCATTAAAAAGAGTGCTTTGTCCTAATAAATACCAGGATAAGAGTCTGTTCTCAGAGCCCCCTTCCTGCACTTTATTCTTAATGAGCCTTCTAATGAGTGCACTATAGTTATTTCCTTGAGAGACTCATCTCTCCACATCTTAGCCTGTTATTCAATATATGGCATGGTGTGAAATGCTTGGGAAAAAAAAAAAACCCAAGGGATCTTCTCTGTGTATTTCCCTATGGCCTCTGTCATTCTTGCAAGACAGAGGAGGGTATGTGATCTGGATTTGCAAAATAACAGGTTCCTCTATTTTTAACAAGGCAAAAATTATAAAAGTGCAGAAGTGCTGCCAATCCAGGGTTGTTTCTAGATATATTTGTCCAAAAAAATGCACTTAGAAAATAATGGCTTCTTTGCTCTGCTATTTAACCCTTCACTAGATACCAGCTCTTGACTTCTCAGAACAAAAGAAATAAAATGTCAGTAGATTTACCTTAGAATTCAGGACTTGCTCATTTTATTTTATTTTATTTTATTTCATATTTCATTATTATTTTCTTTTTATTATTTAGAAAATAAAAATTACCACAGAAAGAAGATAGTTACCTACCACTCTTGAGTTAAGAGTCGTTCTGGGTTATCAACTTGTCCAGATAAATGAGGATTTACTCTTGTTTTTTATGGCAGAATATTAGAAAAAAATACTTCTTGCCATAACTGTAAAGCCATTATCTCACCTACCTTAAAAAAAGCACAGTTATTTCTCAGTATCATTTCATATTATCATATATACACCCAGTGTTCAAATTTCTCCAATTGTCTCACAATCGTTGGTTAGAATCAATGTGTGTTTGAGTCTCTTAATTTACAGGTTTTTCTTTAATCCTGTTTTATCCATTGCAATTTATTTGTTAAGGTAACTGAGTTGTTATCCTGTAGAATTTCCAACATTCTGAATTTTGCTGATTGTATTCTTTTGATATCTTTTAATGTGCTACCCTGTATTCTCTGTAGTTAAAACTAGAAGCTTGTGATGTTAAAAAAAAATGCCCTATGCTTCAGAGATGCATACTGATGAAATGGTATAATTTCTAGTATTTGCATCAAACTAAGAGAGTTTAGGGTAGGGATAGAAAGGGAAGGGCTGTAGATGAAACAAGATTGGATATGTAGATAATTACTGAAGTCGGGTGATGGGCACATGGAGCTTTCTGATTTTTTCTACTTTGGTATATATTTAAATTTTCCTATAATAAAAAAATTAAATAGATATTTTAGTAGTTTTAGATGAAACTTTCTGAAATGTATCACATACTTTTTATCCTTGCTAAACAATTGATCTTTTCTTGATAACATTCGGTCCTCATTCTAAACAGTACAGCATAACAGGGAAAATATTTCAGTAAACTAAAAGAGCCCTTTCATTATGCATTTCAGTTCTTGGGTTTTATTTGAAATACAAGTTTCTACATATTGAAGAAAATTTTATGTGTCCACATTTTATGTGTTCACATTTTGACACATAACGCATTTGTGTTGTTCTAATTAAGAATGACACAAATAAAATCACTAATCTGGTAGAGTGTTTCTCAAATAAGAATCGCAGCCTTTAAGAAGTGCATGAGATTTGTATGAAAATCCATTAGAAGCAGATCTATTTCCTCTAGTCCCAACTTTATACTTGAGATTACCTGGACCTGCTTATTGTTATTTTTTTAGTAGTAACATGGTAAATGCAGGGCCAGCAAAAAGTGATGTGAAAAGTGTGAGACTTACCGAGCTGTAGACTTTGAGATACAGTTGAGCTTTCTTTCTGTCTCGGTTTGTAACTGAGCTTAATTAAGGTCAGAAGGATTCTCACAGAATCTTCTAGCTTCTATTCTGACTCAGAAAAGAAAAAGATATCATTATTGGCGCTGGAAATACGGGGTATGATGACTTGAGGGGACAAAAATGCACAATTCTACTATCTCTGTGGGAACCAGTTAACAATGGTTCTAATAGCATGGAACTCCTTCATAAATAAGTCTGAGAATTAGCAATTTTTTCCCCACCACTTCAGCCCCAAGAAAGGCATGGAATAGCTGATTTGCCGAGAGACCTATGATGCCTGCTGCCACATTCAGAGAACCCTGTGTCTCAGAGACTGAATCTTGCACTCAGTAGCTACTTTTCCAGAGTAATGATTTTCCGGACTCTCTCCTTGACTGTTAATGCCTAGACAGCCTCCACGCAGATCTCACTCGGCCCCAGCTCAGTGCAGGAGGGATGCTCAGTGTTCAGTATGCAGCTCTGGCTTTGGCAGTTAACCAGTCTTCCCATGACAAATGGCCATTTTGTCCCGAATCCCATATCCATTGACAATGGGAGAGATTATGACTTAAAATCAATTTTAGTTTCTTCTAATATAAACTTAGAACCTTGCATTAATTATTTTTAGATTGCTATTGAATGCCCATATTGCTCATACTTTTATTTTTTTTTATTTTTTTTTATTTTTTTTATTATTATTTCAAGGTATTGTGAGGGTACAAACATTCTAGTTACACTTTATGTCTTTGCCTCATCCAAATACAGGTTAAAGGCGTGCTAAATTCTGACTATAGTATTTTTCTTTGTTATTCATAAATATTCTTAAGTTCACATAAAATTATTTAGCCCATTATAAAGATGACTGAAGGTTGTAAAGAGCTGTCACTAATCCAGTTTGCAATTAGACAATATCTTGCTTTCTTCCATAATTTCTTTTTCAGTTCAGGTCTATCTTTCTGGGTCTTCAGAATATCCTATGTTTCTACCCAAGCCTGATAAGCTCCACCTTCATGTTTGACTTTCTTGGGCTCAAGTCCTGCCTCCACCTCCGTTTGTCACTAGCAGTGCCCTTGCTGACTTCTCCGTAGTCTAGCCCAATAGTATCCCCAACATCAGTAGCCATTTTCACTTTTGAATTATTTATGGAAACACATAAGCCATGAATCTTCTAGAAGAACACTATTCAGTAGATCTTTCCGTGGTGATGGAAACATCCAATACATTAGCCAGTGCCCACATGTGGCTGTTGAGCACTTCCCACACAGAGCTAGGTTGGATTGTTATTCTTTTCACTAACCTGTTTTCCCAGTTATTGCTGCTAAGAACATGAAACAAAACTTGTGTTCAGCAACCCATAGAGAAAGCAGTAACAATCAGCTAGTTGACACCCCCCTCAACACCCCAAATATATATGTCATACACAATGAACTCGATGTCATTAATGAGAGGTTTCCCAGACAATGATCAGAACATGAATCTGAGTTTGGCATACACGTAAAAAATCCTTAGAGGATACCAAAGGATTCTAGGTCGGAAGCTCCAGGAAGGGAGAAACAGTCTCAGCAACACAATGTAGTGATGAGCGAGGAGACCAAGTCCTAGTGAGAAGAGGGCTCTGGAGAAATAGCAAAACAAACCATCCATAGAAAACAGAATAGTTAAGGTAAGGAATGTTATAATCTTTACATAGAGCAGTACCTCTTCTTCAAATATTTATGTTAAGTAGTTCATAGAGCATTAATATGTTAGAGGAAGCTAAATATTATGGGAGACAGGCAATGAGAAAAATGAGTATCACAGCAATGAACACCTTACATTTCCTTCTACAAGGCTTAATTATATATTAAATTAGGAAATTGAGACACACATCTTTTTTTGGAACTTTATGTGGTACTTTAAAAGCTTGGGCTGTTTATTTATAATCATATTCTACATCCAAGCTATCACAATGTCAACCAATATAGCACTTTAAATAGCAAGAACTCAGAAATACAAGTCCTTGACATTTTATATGTTATCTTCACATGTAGTATTTTCTACACCCATTGACTTATTCAGGACCCATGCCTCTCCTGAAGTTTTATAGATTGAGTTAAAAAAGTTTTATAGATTGAACTAAAAAAAATCAGTAATATTAGCAATTATTATTATCATCCCATTTGTATTGAGTGCTAACTATGTGCCAGGATCTGTTCTAAACAATTAACATTTATTGAAGTCTTTTAACATCATAATATTCCTAGAGAAAAATGGGTCTTATTATCACAATTTTCAAATAAGGAAGCTAGGTGGGCCCAAAGAGTGTAATGTTTAATAAGAAGTAAAAAATACCAACTTGGAATTGAATACTATGCATCCATTAAAAACCATGCTCTATGTAAATATTTAATCAATTGAGAAAATTTCATGATATGTATAAGCAAATACCAATAGCGATAATTCAGAATAATTTTTTGGGGTGGGGGTAGGAAGAAGACGGAGAAAAGATAGAGATAGAAACCAGAAGGTCCACCACCAAAATTTTACATTTTTTACCTCTGGATAGTGATTTTATTGCCCTTTTTATGATCTGTATATTTTTCAAAGGTTTGACAATGAATACATACTACTTTAATAATTAGAAAATACAATAATTTTTAAATATAGTCTTCCTAATTTCCTTCTTACATTTAATCAAAGTGCTGGTTGCCAAATTCATTTATTCATTCAACAAATATTTATATTTGTTGTCTCATTTTTGATCCAGTATGACAACTTCTGTCTCTAAAGTATATTCAGAAGGAGAGTAGGAGGGGACTGAGAAATGAAAATTACTTATTGGGTACAATGCACACTATTTGGATGACAGGTACACTAAAAGCCCAGGCTCCACTGCTACACAATTTATACATGTAACAAAAAATAATTTGGATCCCCTATATCTACTGAAATAAATAAATAAATAATAAAAATCATTCAAATATGTAGTTATTAAATAATTTCACATAAAAAATATATATTATTATTTATTCCTTAACACTTTAACATGTATTTGATGATTGTGGTAGAACTGAGAAAAAGAAAGCTAAATTATGATAAATAGTTTGTCTCTTGAAATGTTCTGATACAAAGGCATTAGTAGGGCATAAGCTTCCAGACTACCAACGTACTGAGTGGCTTAACTATTCAACATTCTAGATGATTGTGAATTGCGGAAACTCCACAGAAGTTGTGCCCATTTTCTGGACTTTTTATATATGTGGGGGGAAATGCCAAAGAAAACCATTCAATCGCAGAGTTGTAAGGAAATAGTAGAAATAGTAGAGCCTTTGTGGTCCAAGCCCCTATAATGTTATAGATGTAGTCTTATAGATATAAGTTAAGACCAGAGAGGTTAAATGACTTGCCTGCAAGTACACAGGAAGTAATATTTCTAAGCAAAGATTAGAGTGCTGACTATATGACCATCTCAGTATATGTTGGGTAAATTTATGATTTTTGAGCTACCTAGCACCAAACATCCTTCTTCATTACATTGTGACGAGAGGCAAGACTCCGTTATATCCCACTGTGGAATGGATGGGTTATACCATCTTCCTTATTCCAGCAGAATTTCAAAATTCTGTTGTCTAGCCTATCTTGCAAAAACAAAGTGCATGGCAACACTGAGCTTCTAATCCTACAGTGCAACAACCCATACAGAAATGAGTAGGAGCCCCTGCCGTCTATGGCAGAAACATGAATCTGCAGGCAGACCACTTACTTCATTGACCTGACTTGTCTGGCCTGGTAGATATTTGAGTTTGTGGCCCCTGCCCTTGCCATACAAGACTCCTTCTTAGTTCTTTATACACATCCTACAGTTTCATATCTTCGTGGCTTTCTATATAATGTATCTGCTGCCTCCTTTATCTTCTATGTCTTGAACACCTCATCATCCTTCGTGAGTGTGACCCAATGTCTTATTTTCTTTGAAGTTCATGCTGATTTTCTCCAAGCAAAGGTGATCATTGCATTTCTTTAGTCATGGATGTATCCTGAACTTACTTTTTATTTTACCACAATGATTTATTTATGCTCATGCCTCTTTCTGTTCCATGGCCTCATAGAAGGCAGGGCCCACTCTGTGTGTGTGCACATGTGTGTGTGGTACCTGCATGCATGTTTTCATCCCAGAATGTCAGACACCAACAAATGAATGACTCCATGAGCTCAAGAGTCCCTTACCTATTACTTTCTTTATAAAATATTAGTAATATTTTTTACTGTCTCATAGGAGTGTCTTAAGAATCGATTCACATTTACAAAGCACTCAGATCTTTGTATTTGAGATGCTGTGGAAGTGAATGCATTATTATTATTATCAACTTGAGGTGGATAAATTGTAAAGAGAATGTGGAGGACTGGGATTACCTGATATTTACAATAATATAAGTCTCTTTGCTGGGATGCTTTCTCTCCAGAAATGTATATTATGAATTATATTCTCTTTCCCTAGAAAATAGTTCTAAAAATCAGGCCAGACCTCTGTGCTTATTATATTTTGCTTCATCTTTGGATTTATCTACCTCAGGGCAACATATTATATGGCCTGCTATGAAACACTTCGGATACCCTCAAGGTATATATAAGCCTAGACAAAAAGGAAAGGTAATTTTCTATTTTTATGAAGCAGCTGAATGAAATGTCATCCTTGTATACTAAATCATATAAAGCAACTCTTCTGGATATTTAAGGTTAGAAATCTGAATTTGTTACACAGGCTAGGTTTAGGGGGAAATGTGTCTGTGTCTTCAGCACTCTCTCAACAATCTTTTAACTGGGCTGGCCAGAGCATAGAGCACCTAACCCCCCATATCCTTTCTTAGCAATGTCCCGGATTTTTCTTCCTTCCTATTAGCTTCCATTAGCTTCCTGATGTTTTCCCGCTGCTTCCTGCTTCATCTTGCTCCCTCCATCCTGGAGAGGATTGCGTTCTGATAAATTCATCTGCTCTTCCTTGATAAATCCTGGCTCCCTCTCAGCCCTCATCTCGAGACACACCTGCGCATACTGATGCCAGTCATAGCTTGTCCCCCAACTTGGCCAAACAATCCTTGTATCTCCATTGTATTTCGTATATAATTCCATCAGAATACTTTATTGTTCTTGTGTTTTACACTTTGGTCTACTCCTTCTGTATTTAAACTGCTTTTGGTAAAGTACTACTGCATTCATTCCTATATCTAGGGGTCTTAATATAATGTCTGATACATAACGATTATGAAATAACTGTTTTTTTAAGGGAAATATAAATGCAAGGCTAACAGTTGGTGATAGATTAATACTGTACCACCACAGGTATATTTTGATTTTAAGAGGGATATGTTGTTGAGTGATACACAGTAATCATAATCTTGGAAGGTTTTATGCTAGAAGGAATTTTACAGATTGATTTACCTGATTTTTCTTTCTTGAAATCCTAGTGTTATAAGATGCTAATATTTTTTCTTAAAAGAGGGTCCTATGGTCTAAAAATTGAAAAAATTTGGGAAATACTGCATAAAACAAAGTGAATCCCTGTTTGTATTATTTTTAATTCCTGGATTTCTGAGAGCCTTTCCTCATGTGTCACTGATGTCTAAGAGGAATGTATGAGTATTTTCCAAATTTGTTTGAGAGAAGAATCATTTTATTTGCAAGACATCTCACAAAACTAGTATTCTTCAGAATACACTTTGGGCAAAACTAGTGAGGCCAATATCTTACATTAGACATGTGAAGAAACTAATGATCAGAGAGGTCCAGTGCAATACCTAAGGTCTGGGTCTCCCAAGTGATGGTTTAGCATTTTTTCCATTAAATAACGCTGTTAAAATTCTCACCTTTTGGGGAGGTTATTTGTTCTTGAGGTTAGATATAAAAAAGAAATTTTCTCTTTTTACATTTTTTTTTCTTTTTCTTTTTTTTATTTCAGGGTATTATGAGG
>CAUYSK010107188.1:0-49592 GCA_963575035.1 Avahi laniger
GTCAGGAGTTCGAGACCAGCCTGAGCAAGAGCGAGACCCTGTCTCTACTAAAAATAGAAAGAAATTATCTGGACAACTAAAAAAATATATACAGAGAGAGAAAAAATTAGCCAGGCATGGTGGCGTGTGCCTGTAGTCCCAGCTACTCGGGAGGCTGAGGCAGGAGGATCGCTTGAGCCCAGGAGTTTGAGGTTGCTGTGAGCTAGACTGACGCCACGGCACTCTAGCCAGGGCAACAGAGCCAGACTCTGTCTCAAAAAAAAAAAAAAAAGCTGTTGCATTACGTGGACACCCTATAGTTTATTTAACCAGCCCCAAGCTGGTGGGCCTTTGAACTGTTTCCAGTCTTTTCTAATTACAAAGAGTGTGGCAGTGAATGTGCTGTCCTTTCAAATTCCTTTCGGCCTCTCCCAGCCATGGCCACTCACTGGACCCCCATGGAAGGGCCGTGGGTGGGGGGTGGGGTGCTGTGGGCAGGAGTGCGGGTCCTGGGGCATCCCTGGGCTGCTGCCTGCTGCTGTGCAGCCTTGGACACGGCTCCTCTACTCTCCAAAGCAGTGGCACCTGGAAATTTGCAGTTATAACCAACTTCCAGGTCATGCGATGCTGCTGGTTCAAGACTGCACTTTGACAACCACTGCCCTAAACCACTAAAAGGGGGTCTGGTCATTCCCATCTCATAGGCTTATTGTGGCGATGAAGGTAGGTAGCCCCTAGTCGTGCTGGCATCGGACTAAGACACCTCCGTGAATATTACTGCATCTGCTCCTCACTGCAGAGAGACAAGTGAACCAGAAGCAGGGGTCATGAGCAGCGATGCTCAGAGCCCTGATCTGTTCTCCGGAGGCTTTGGGTGTGCCAGAGCGCGTCTCCCAAATTCCCCTAAGATTTGGAATGGCTGGGAACTGTGCTCATTTTTATGGCAACAGGGAGTGGAGAAATTCAGGGGAGAAGCCCAACCTGGAGCCCGGGAGCTGACCACAGCAACGGATGCTTCCGTGAGCACCATCCTGTGCCAGCTTGTTCCCTGGCAGAGGGGGTTGCACCAGAGGACAGAGAGCAGGGAGCGCCCCGTCTCATCGCAGCTCTCACCCCTGCGGCCATCAAAGGGCCCCTTCCATTCTCAGAGCCCTTGTAATTTGTTCTCGTTAACCTCGCTTTGTTCTGGGGTGTGGGGGGGTCCTGGTACAGAGCCCCCAGGTAGCTGCTGCAGGCTCGGTCATGCCCCTTCGGCTCTCTCTTTCCTGCCCTGGGAGGGGAAGCCCGGAGTGAAGGTGCCGCTTTGCTTTCTTCCCACGCCACCCTCTCAGCAGGGTGCCAGGGACAGGGGAGCCATCGTGGTGGAAGTGCGTGAGTCTGTTAGTCAGAAGACAGGCCCTTGTTGGAGTGCCAGAATCTCTGGGCTGAGCAGGACCCGGCTGGGCACGACTTGCTGTGTGATCCTGGGCAAGCCCCTTCCTCTCTCTGGGCCTCAGTACTTCCTTTTGCAAAACATAGTGTGCTCCGGCTCTGTGCTTGGTTCCCCAAGTCTGTGCCAGGTCCCCGAAATAAGAAATCGCAGCATTTTCCTTTGCTCATCTGTGCCCAACCCTGGAGACGCTGAACTTCTAGCACTTTCGCTCAGGCCTCCTCTACTGCTGGTCACTCCAACCTGCCACCATCTGTCTCGGCTTCCTTCCCCTTTCCCCAGCTCGCATTCCACTCCCCAGGTCTTCCGAGGATGGCACACCGCCATGATGTGGCTGTGCCACTCGCATGGGACCTCAGTTGTCACTCAAGTACTCGGTTTCCTCATGTGTGAAATGGAAATAACATCATTATCTGCGGACTGACAGATCATGAGCGTTTAATGAGATGATACATGCAGAGCGTTTAGCACCAGGCCAGGCACCAGGGTAAGCTCTCGACAATTGTGAGTCAATCTTGCAATGATCACCGTCGTCATTATTTTGTAAGCTAAGCTGAACCAGCACTCTGGGTAGACAAACACCTACCTCTTCAGACCCGATGTCTTTGCTTGATTTTCTGATTTGACATTTTACCATGCTCTCCTCCTATCCCAAACATCTATTAATAATTATCTAGAAAAAAATGTCCAAGTTGTCTGTTTTTTGTTTTATTTTCTTTTTGTCGATGAGAAGACAGCATTTTCTTCCTACTTTGACTGATGGAGCCCCAACCACATCCCTGGCATGGTGGCCATTGGAACAGGAAAGACTGAGACGGCCCCGGGGCTTAGGTGGGGAGGCAGTGAATAATCGACCAAGTTCATATGTAATTATGATCCAGAAGTGCTTTCTAGCTGACGCGACAGAGGGAGCAGAGAGCGCAGATATCCTAAGCTGAGGTCTTCCGTAGACCTGGTCCGGTCCACGAGGCTGCACGTGGGGTACATTTCGCATCAGGACACATCGATACTGTGGGATCTCCCTTCCGAGTGTGCTCGGATAACCTCAGACGCAGAGGTGGGGCGTGGGGTTGGGGGGTGGAGGAGGGCCATTCTCAGCTGTGGCAGCGGCAGCAAGTGGGACCTGCTAAGTGACTCTGATGAGTCACTTGGCCTCTCTGGTCTGCTTAGCTTATTTAGTAGGGACAAGAAAGCTGACTTTTTCTTGTCCCAGGAGGGACTGGAGAGTCTTCTCACGTGAAAGAATTGTTTGCATGTGCCTTCATTTATCTCGAAAGATGCCTGTGTGCCTTCACTATGCTCTGTACTGGGGGAACAATGGACCTGTGGGTTCGGCTCTTAACAACAGCCAGGGTTTATTGAGCTGTTACTATGTTTCAGGCACTTTACTCACATTGAGTCATTTTATTACCACAAAAGCCTTATGAGAACAATCTTACTATCCATATTGTATAGGCAAGAAAGAGGCACGAAGAGGTTTAATGACATGCCCAAAGCTCCCAACAGCTTGACTTCAACCACTATACCAAGGGTTCTCACGGAGCGGTCAGGGGGACCCCTCACGACTCTCATAACCTTTGTTAAGAGATTTGCACCAATGTGAAACAATGCCACTTTTCCCATTATTTTCTAACTTTGAAAATGTTTTTCATAAGAATATTTTATGTGAAGATGTGATGGGTTTACTGTTATTTTTCAAATAAACCACTACATAAATAATTAAAATGATCTTCTCAGTTTTCATTTCTAATAAAACAAGAGTGTAAAGCGGTCCTGAGACCAAAAGGCTTGGGAACCTCAGCACAAGCCCATTCAAGGTGTGGTCCCAGGGCTGCTTGCCCGTGTCATTGACATTATTAAGTCATAGATCCCTCGACTGTGCTGCATGGAGTGGCCCTTGTCAGAACCAGCTCCCTCACAAATCAGTGCCCGTGATTCAGAGTGTCTGTCCTTGTGACTTGCAATATGTGAATTAAATTTTAAATCCCTCCTTGTGTTTCTCTTTCTAAAGCTTCTCGAGAGCCATGGCATGTCTCTCTTGATCAGCAACCCCCTCCAGAGTCTAACGACTCCCTCACAATTCGAGATGCCTCCCACTTAATCCCTGAAAAATAAATTTTGTTTCCTACACAGCCTATACTTTATACAAAATGCTTGCCAACATTCCCTCCAATTTTGGTGACAACCTGTCTAATCACTTTCACTTGATGTGACAACAACTAGAAATTGAATAGTGAAAATGACAGTGACAATAACATTAGGAATTCAGTAGGCTTTGACGGTGTGGAGTCCAATGCCACACCATGGCAGATCTGGAAAAAGCTTTGTGAAAAATTTGGCAAAATCTGTTATAAGTGTCCCTTGCTCGGGAATCTTGTATTCTGGATGGCATTTTTTATTTAATCCATCGAATTGACTTTTAGATTGTTCTTTTTATCTGGAACTCTGTGGGAAGCTCTTGGAGGAATTCTGAAAGGCATATGTTTTAGAAAGATTTCATTCCAGAAATACTAAGTTACAATCTGACATTGAACATGATTCTGACTTTCAGTGTTTCTATGAAGGTTTCTCCAAAAGACGAGAGAGCTACATTTTTCTGCCGTACTGTTAAAATTACTACAGTCGTCGTGGGGTGTGCTAATTCTCTACACCAGCTCACCACAGATATTTCTATATCATGCTTGGCAACTCGGCTCTAGTTGGCTCTGCTTTGAACTTTGCAACCCATTCCGAGGCTTGCCTGAGAGCTGATCTTGTTTTGGAAGCTCACAATGGCATGGTGTCAAGAGAGACGAGCCTCTGATCCGACCTGAAAGGTTAGTGCAGACCACAGATTTCTGCTCCTGAATCAGAATATTCCTGTGTGATCCTGGCTGAACTGTGAGACACGCTAGAGCTTCAGGTCTTCAGCTGTCAAACAGAAAAAGAAATCTATCCTTCCTACTCTTATAGCATTGTTCTGAGGATCAAACAAGGTAAAATACTTTGAAAAACAGAAAGCACTTGTCTCTCTCCTGAGGCTTTCCAACATGCTGTTCTACCTAATTGGAATCTGCCCCTATCCTTCCCTGTACTGTGTATAACCCCAAATAGTCCTAAAATATCGCTCACTCTTCTCCAGCCACACTGGCCTACTCCTGCAAACATCCATCTCAGGGCTTTCGTACTTGCCATTCCCTTTGTGTGGAATACCCTTCCCCGGGTATCTGTATGGCTGGCTCCCTGATTCCCTGCAGAGAGGTCTTTGTTCAAATGTCACCCTATCAGAAAGGCCTCCTCTAGACACACTATATGAATTAGCGTCCACCCCCCAGTGGCTCTCTATCTCCCTTAGCCTGCACCAGTGTCCTCCATACGTGTTATATTAGCATCTGATGCATCCTATAGCTATTGTTTCACCTTTTGATCATTTGACTTTAAAATGTCAGTTCCGCAAGCACAGAGACTTTGCTTTGTTCTGTTGTAATTCCAGTGCTTAGAACCCGGCACATGTGCCTCCCTCCACCAAAAAGAGAAGGGAAAAAAGAAAAAAAAACACCAGCAGACAGCTGTAACAGGGTATGGGACAGGGTGGACCGGGTGGGAGAGATTTCAGGGGGGCAAACCATACAGAACAAAGAAGAGGAGACCCCCATGTTCCCTGCTGCCCCACCCCCTCCTCCTGGCTTCGGAGCATTAGAGCAAAGCCTCGGTATAATTACGGGCATTTGGATTGTTTACTCCTCATTAACCACCCTCTTTGCTCACTTAATTGGTCCGAAGCCTGTAGCATGAGTAACTAACTGTTCAGCAATTTGGCATGTGGTTAGCCGGCAGCGGCGGCCGTAATTGCACGGTGAGGACTGCGCCCGCACTAACCGGGCGGGCTCTGGGTGCAGCGCTCACACAGAATGGAGCTCAGACAGGCAGCTGCCGCTGCCCGCAGTGCCTCTGATGTCCTGGCAAACACACCCCATGGGACTTGCTCAGCCATGGGATCTTCACTCTGGGCTTCTCATGGGTGCCCAACTCGTCTCCCAGGTCTCATGCTCTCTGTGCATCCGACACAAGTGGGCAGAGTAATTCACACCCCCTGGTTCAGAGGGAATAAAATCCAAGCTGCGAATGCATGGCATGGCTTCTGCCTGCCTGGCCACCTCACCTCACACCTCTCTCCTCCTTGCTTTTTTCCAGTCCTACTCACCTCCTGCCTGTTTTCCTGTAAAGGTCCTGCCTCAGGCCCTTTGCACTAGCTTCTCCTCCCTCGAATCTTCACGAGGCTACCTCTTTCTTATCCTGCCTGTATCAGTTTATATAAATGAACGAATGAAGGGACTGCATGGCTTTGAGCAAGTCCCAGTGCCTCTTTGGATCTCCATTTGCCCATCTGACAAATGAGTAGGTGGCTTCAACCTCTGTGTTCCCTTCTAAAACGGACGTTTCGTGTCCGAGCATTGTGCTACCCATTTAATGAGGCCACAGAGATTTTTGGAGACCCTACTGGCACTGAGCCCTGGGTGCTGGGTAGACAGCAGTAAGGAAATAAGACAGAAACACTGCCCTCGAGGAACATAGTAGAGGGAGATCGACAGGTAATAAACACACACACAATAAACAGAATAATTTCTATTATTGACAAGTGCTCTGACGCGAACAATAAGAGAGTGTGATGGGGGATGAGTGATGCGGGGGCTTTGTCAGGGTGTCCAAGGAGGGCCTCTTTGAGGAGGTGACTTTCGAGTTGAGACCAGCATCCCAAGGAGGAGCAGCAATGGTGAAGGCCCAAAGAAAGGAGCAAGTATGTCGCCTTCCAGGGGTGGGAAGGCCTGTGCAGAGTGTGGGGAGGATGTCCTCTGGGCAGGAGACGGACGACGAAGGTCTTGTCCAGGGGCCATGGTAGAGAGTGTGAGTTTCCTGCGAAGGGCCACGGGAAGTCCATGGAGGGTTTCAGGAGAATGACTTAGGTCTGAGGGCGAATCGTTCTGGCTGCTCCTTAGACAACAGTCTGCAGGAAGAACAGTCACCCAGGGGAGAGAGGGTGGTGATCGGGTGCGGGGTGAGGGGCTGGAAGAGGTGGTCAAATCCGGGGCGTGTGCCTTGGAGGTAGAGCCGCGAGCCCTCACTGCCGGGCTGGATGTGCTGGTGAGGGAAGCAGAGGTATGTGGGATGCGGTTGGGACAAGTCTGATGAATTGTCAACACGGCTCAGGGATCCCGTGGGGTGTTGGTTTGCCAAAGAGCTCAGCTTTGGGGTTTAGGCACATTTGAAATGATAATAGGACAATCTCTGTAATTCTCACCTGTCATCGTCCTCGAGGGCAGGAACCATGTGGGTTTTATTTGTCATTTTACTTTGTGCCTAGCACAATGCCGGGTACAGAGTGACATTCATAGCTGTCACTGAATTGTCTCTGGAGCTCCTGTCTCCCTCAGGGACCTCACAGGGAGGAGCCGCAGCTGTGCCAAGAGGGTATTCCTGGGTTCACAAGCCACACGCTGTCTGATAGTCTATCAGTGCCACAGGTAATCAAGCCCAACAGGTGAGCGAGCAGGAAGCCACGTGACCTGCTGCCCTCCCCAGGCCACCAGAGCCCCTTCCTGGGCCTCTGCCCCCCACTGGCCGCAGGAGCCCAGGCTCCCAATTTCGATGCAGTCTGGCTGCTTTCCCAGGTCAAAAATAGGCACATTGCTTAAAATTTGTCAATAGACCAGATCTCCTCCCTGCCCTGCTTCTTTCGCTGTGGTCACACACACAGGTCTTGGGGACTACCTGGAATCGGTTTTACTCTCGGGGTGCAATACCAGGTGTATGTGGGAAATGTCAGGGGTAGGGGACCTTGTTGCAAATGTGGGTGTTTATCCAGACTGCCTTCTGCTGAGGGGCTCCCTGTCCTGTCCGTGATCAGGGCTGGTGCAGGACAAAGACATTCCTTGTTCAGAAGGTCCCCTCAGAATTTCCCCACAGGGGAAGGTGGCTGCCCCCGAGAGCTTCTCAGGGAAGGGACTCCAACCCTTGCATTCTTGGCCCGGCCTGGCTGACTGGGCGGCTTCGCCCTGTTCCAGGGCTAATGAGAAAGCACAGCTCCAGGGCACTGGGGCTTTATATTAAATTTTTAATAGCCATAGTGGGTTTGATCCCACACTCCTGAGAGAATTAGTCACTACAGGTTCAAGTGAGGAATTTACGGACAGGCCTCAACAATCTGCTTCTAATTCAAGGATGGAAACTTTGATTTCAGAATTGCAAAAGGCGATATAGTACACACAGAGGAAGGGGCACTAGACGGGGAGGCCCCGGTTCCTGCCATGCGACATATTTTATTCATGTGTTTGTCTGGCACCGTGCTAGTCCAGACCCCTTCCCGAGAGCCTGGAGCTGTGTGATCTTGGGCAACTTCCTTCCCATCTCCAGGCCTCAGCTTCCTGACTTGCAAAAGGATGGAATGGGGCTCCCTGCTGGCTCCTTTCCAGCTCTGACACCTTGAGTCTGGGCCTATGAGGGAAAAATGGCATCTCCAGCTGTGGCCGCTCCCAGGGAAGCTGCCCTCATGGGAAGTTGGCTTTGGTGGCAAAGCAGTTCCTGGAAGACCATGCGTAACCCCTGCCTGCCCTCTTGCTGCTGGGGAGGGAAGGAAGGGGTTAAAGTCTCTGAGCAAGGGAAAGGCAGACCTGCCCAATCCCTCCCTCTTCGGGTCCTCTCCCCCTTTTGTTCTCAGGGCTTTGCTCAGGTTGCTGGGGTTAGGTAAGCCTCCCTGCTGGGCTGCGAGCCATGCCTCCCCGCTCTGCAGAGGGAACAGAACTGTAGCAACTTGTCCTGGCTCTTCCCCCGGGCAAGAAATCTGAAGCTACCGCAAGAGGTGGAGAAATCTTGGAACCTGAGACAATGGCCAAGCTGGGGCTAGAAATGTCTTTGGAGATCACTGAGTCCAACTATCTCCTTTTGCAGACGGGGAAACTGAGGTCTAGAAAAGACACATTTCTTAGGTTCAGCCAGCAGGCGAGGGATGGACTCAAATACAGTCTTCCCCGACTTCTTTCCTCACAGGGTATGAAGTTCCAACAGGACAAATGGAGGTAGAGGTGCTTTATAAAGGACAATATGGCACTGGTGGTCTCTTGTAGTTCCCTCGGGCTAGTTTGTCCCCTGGCTGCCTGGAGCCTGGACAATCCTTGGGTCGCCCAGCTGTCAGTCAGCTCAGGCTGTGGGGGAGGGAACACTGGGAGCCCAGAGGCACGGTGACTCGTTCCCTCCACGTGTGAGCTGAATGACGGGGCACATCACTTCACCTCGCTGAGACAGTTTTGCCCGCTGCAAAATGGGACCAGAATCCCTGCTTTTCCTAATTCCCAGGCATCTCTGTGGAATACTGTGTTTTGAAAACTGCAAAGCTCTGTGCCTGTTCTGCATCCATTCCCCCTTCCTCTGGTCCTGCCGCTGATTTTCATGAGAGCTCTAGTCCACTCTAGCCTTCTGGCTTAACCAGCGGTTTGGAGACAGCCGACCCAACCTATGTTCCAGAGTTGGGCATCACACCTGGCTTTACACTGCATTCAGAGCACCGAATTTCCTATGGTCACGGCGATTGGCTCAGGGATGAGCTTGTGACCCAATCCCAGACAGTCAGTGTTCATCCTGGGACTTGTTTTAGTGACAGAGAGAAATGACTCACTCTTTTTTTCTGCTGGACAAGAGCCTGGGAGAATGTGAGCTTAGAGCTTCCAGGGACCATCAGGTGAGAATGACCTACCTGATAATTAAGCAAATGCAAAGGAAGACAGCCAACAGGTAGAGAAGAGCCGTCTGCTTCCACTGGTGTTTGCTCGTTTGGCCTTATACTTAAACACAAAGGCAAACTATTGCTGAACTTTTCAGGGATATGAGTTAATTTATTTCTTTTATTTTTCCTTTCCTTCTTTTGTTCCTTTTTCTGTCTTGTTCCTTTATCTATTTATTTATTTTTGCATAAGCCAGTCTGATTTAGGTTTCTCTCACTTGCAATCAAAATTTCCTAATTAAGACTGAAAAAAAAACAAGGAAGAAAAAGAATGATAATAGTTACAGGGTAAACAGTGTTTGCTGGGAATCCAATATTCATTTCCTTTTTTCATTGACAGAACCCTGGATAGGGAATGTGGGCAGGGAGAGACAGTGCATCAAGTCCCAGGAGAGGTGTGATGTGGCCTAAGCTGATCATGACACCCTTGTTTCTTGTTTTACATGATTCCTTGCACCTGGCGGTGACCATGTGACCAATTCTAGACTGTGAAACAGGGACAATTAGCTGAAAGAGGCAGCATAAGGGGCTTTTGGGAAAGTAGACATAGCCAGCATTACCATCTCTCTTTCTTCCTGCCTTGGAAGTGAATGTGATGTCTGGAGCTGTAGTAGTTATAATGTGACCATGAGGCAGAGGCCAAATACATTGCAGTGATACCAGTTTTGATACCATTGTCCCACTGAACAAATGCCATCAGTTATCTACCTGCATGTTTCTCATAGTATAATAAAAACAAACACTTATTTGTTTAAGCCACTGTTAGTTGGAATTTCTATTATTTATAGCTCAAAGCATTCTTTGGAAATGAGTCATTTCACTTGTGTAGAACTCAGGTACCTATCTAGCAATGTCACTGATCCAAAACTCGGACAAGAATAATAGCTAAGAATAAAACAAATAACATTTATTGAGTAGCTACTATTGCCAAGCAGTGTGTTAAGTGCTTTAGTTGCATGTAATCTTATGTTTAGCTGCAATAACCTTATGAAACAGATACTATTATTAGTCCCATTTTATAGATCTGAAAACTGAGCCACAGAAAAGCCTTACTCACACAGTGTCACATATCTCATAAGCTCTGGAGGCAAAAAGTCTTCTGAGTAGACACAGTGGCTCTATCATATATGTTACTCATAGGAGAGCACCTTGCTCAGGGGCGATGTATCCATTTTACGCCTCATGCGGACATGTAGTTATCTAACAGATTCACTGTTGTAAGCAAGAGAGAGAGAAGAGCCCCTGGAATAGGTGACAGCTGACACTGTCAAGAAGAGAAGATAAAACACAAAAAAGAAAAGCCTAGTCTTGCGTGAGGGACAAATAGCCTCACATATGAGGGCTGTGCAGAAAGTATCCAGCCATGAAACCATTCTCACGATATTAACAATGGCTGGAAACTTCCTGCGCAGCCCTTGTATCTTCACAGCTCTTAAGGACACCTCTGTATGGAAACTCAATTCAATCATCAATGCTCTTATAATGGTCCTGAGTCATCGAGTAAAGATGAAATCATGCTTCGCTTCTTGTTTGAGAAGACAGTGAAGCACCTAGTAGAGCTAGAGAAGGTTCCCACTGAAACGGTTAAAACGAAAGAAAAGTTTAGCGCATTAATCAGCACCACCTCTCCCCTGGCTCCTCCCCAGCCCAGCTCCCTGGAAAAGTCAGCTCACAGAGTGCTTCCTTCCCCAGGAGCCCAGAGCGCCAAGGTGTTAGAGGACTGCATTTTTCATCACTATGTTCCCAAGGATGTTCCCTTCCCAAGCCTATAAATGTCGACCAGCGTGTTTTTAGCAAAGGTGATCTTAATTATAATGCCTAGGGGTTACCAATGGGACGCAATGGCGTGAAGACCCAAAGAACAGGACCTGGTTGGACCTCTGCTTGCTGCCTGAGCTGGGATCAGGAGAAGTTGTACAAGGAGGGGGACAAGAACCTGAAAGTGGCAATTAAATTGATCCAATGTCTAGATGGGCTGGGGCCACTGAATAAAGGACCTGAAGGGAAAAACCATACCATACTGAGACTGGATGTGCCCTTTGATGTCTGTAAGTCCAACCTGCTCTTTTAATGGGTAGGGAAACCGAGGTCCAGAGAGGGAAGGGACTCACCCAAGATCACACAGCAAGGTTATGACAGAGCTCACAGCTTTAGTTTCTTGACTTCTGATGAGGGCAGAGAGACACCGAGCAAAAGTCCATTAGGGCTGGAAAGGTCTAGAGCTAGGAGTGGGTCAACCAGGCTGAAGCTCTTCTCCCACCCTGGGCCCCCTCCTTGGGACTCCTGGAGCTTCTCAGGGAGCTGGTTCAAGCAGGGGCCTCTCTGAGATATTCATTCACCAAATATGTATTGAGCGCGTGCTACGTTCTCACAACAGTGAGAAAATGAGAAGTGCCTGCCCTCACCGGCCTCACAATCGGTGCTTAAGACTGCAGGCAGCGGAGTCGGTTGGCAGGGGCCAGCCTGGGGCCCCGTGCTTGCTGCTCTTAAACACACCGTGAGCAGCGGGGGCAAGGACGTGCAGACAGACCCACAGGCAGAACAGCTGCATGTTCACACATGGTGACATGGATACTGTACACACAGGCACAAACACATGGACACATGGACAGGTGTGTCCACATCAGACACACACACACATCACACACAGACACAGGCATGTATGTACACACATGTGCGTATACACATGCACATGCACACATAGAACCTTCCTACATCTCCCCGTAAGCAAACTGCAATCTTAGCAACACTGGAGATAATATCTGCTCATTCTCCTGGAAATGCAGGCTTCCTGAACACCATCTGACCCAAGACCAGAGGTGGCTGAGTCCCCCTCCCACGTCCCCTGCCTCTACAGTTTGCTGAGAAGAGGCCAGACCCGCAATACGAGCCACTCCTGCCTGATTCATCCCCTCTCTGGGGCCACAGAGCTTCCTCTTTCCTGCTTTGAGCAGCCTCCCCGGGCTCGCACCTTGAGTTCTGCCCCTGACTCATCCTGCCTCAGCTCAGCACAGAGGCCTGTGGTTTGCACAAGTCCGGGCACAGCCTGAGGTGGGGATGGGGTGATTTTCGGGGTGGGGGGGTCACTATCAGGTAATCAGGTAAAGGCCCAGATGGAGGGGTGGGTGTGGGCTGTGTGTCTGCTCAGGGCCACAAGGAATATGTGTCAAGCAGACCCGTTGGAAAGCCAGCTTGCAGAGGCAGAGAGGGGCACTCGGCGGAAATCCCAGGGCTGTCTGCAGTTAGGATTCCCCGCACTCTGGAGCTGGGCCTGCCCTGCCCCTCCTCCGGCTGCACTGTCCCTGTGCGGTGAGGAGTCCATGGGGGAAGGGGGATGGTTATCCCGAGCCTGTGACCCTCACTTCCAGATCAGATTCTGGGCGCCCAAGATCTCAATTTCCAGCTCGATGGCCCTCTGCCAGGGGTCTTTCCTCCCGAGGCAGGAACTTCCTTGCCTTGTCCACAGTGGTATCCCCAGCATGTGCGGCAGTGCCCGGCACCCTGTGAGAATTAATAACTCCTTGTCTACTGGTTCCTCTCTGTGTGCACGCACACACACACACACACACACACACACACGCACAGACCCTTACTAACCTGTTTTTACCCTCAGTGCCTGACAGTGCCTGGCACGAGGTAAAATTCTCAATCAGCATCACTGAATGAATGAATGAATGAATGAATAGGTGACTCTCCTCTACTAGAGTTGAAGCTCTGGGAGGGCAGCGGTCATGTTTGAAATGATATTTTCCATCTCCTCGTGAAAATGGGATCAAGTGAGGCCCCCAGAGAAATGTCCCTGTTATGGGAGAGATCTCCTTACGTCCACCGCGCAGCTAGAGCAGGGCCCCTGCGTCCTCAGTTCTCAGCTGCCTGCAGCCTGCCCCGCTCTCCCACCTGGCCCCAACCTTTCTTCCCAATCTTAATTTCTATAACTTCCCCTCGATCTTGAGTGTCACAACTCCCGTGGTTCCCTGAAGCCACCCTTTTGCTCCCTCGTCCAACAGCCCCATGGAGAACCTCGTGGAATGAGGGCAAGAAGCGACATACAAGTTCAGTGGAGCAGGTGGATGTGTCATTGAAACAGCGGCATTCGAGCCTGGCGTCAAAGGGCAGGTGTTACTCAGCCAGGCTGAGACTGTGGGGATGGAAGAACAAAGAGCAAGGGAGGAGAGGCGTTTAGGGCAGGCAGAAGCATCAGCAAAACCTCCAAGGGGAACTGGCTGAAATTCCAGCATGGCGGCCGCTTCCCCCGAGACCATTGGGGTCCAGCGTTATTCGTGTAGCTGGCGGATCGGTGGGGGCTGGAAGAGAATCCTGACCTTGCATCGTTTTAGAGAAAGGAAGTAGCGGAATCGTCAGCAGCAAAAGAACTGAGACGTGGCCTTTCCTACTAGAGACCCACCGTGCAACCTTACTCGGGACCTCACCTTTCCTGGGCCTCCTAATCTACAAAGCGAGTGTTTTGGATGAGTCGATCCCTCCAACTCTTTCCAGCTCTGAAGTCCTGTGACCGAAACTAAAGTTTCCCTTTGGCTTTTCGCTCTGGGTTTGGGCCGGCCCCAGGACTTGTGACCAGATATGAGGTCAGTCTTGCGGATTTCAAGACAAACGAGGGCTCTGTCTGCGCTGCCGGTGCCTGTTTCCTGTGCCCGGAGCTCTGCCCTTGCACTTGGTATGTCCGGCTGTCACCGTGTCCATCGTGTCACCTGCTCCTACCAGCCTTTCATGCTCTGGGCTCCTGGAGCATCCCCGGAGCTTGGCCAGGGGGGAGCTGGCACAGCAGGTCAGGGAGGGAGGTGGACGAGGGGGTTTGTTGGGGGGCTGGCAGGGCACTGGGGCACCCTGATGACACTTGGCTCCACAGCCCGCTCCGTCTTCCTCTCCTATACCCACATATGTTTCTGGCAGCCAGTAGATTTGGGATGAGTCAGACCTGGCTTTGGATTCCCTCCTTGCCACTTAGTAGCTGTAGGCATTTGGCCTAGTTATTTTACTTTTCTGAATCTCAGCTTCTCTATCTGTCAAACTGGGATGACAATAACTATTCATTTGTTCATTGGCTCGATTTGCTCATCAATTCATCCGCATATGCATTCTTAAATAAGTGTTTATTGAGTACCTACTATGTGCCCACACAATGTAAGGAATTCAGAGGTCAACAAGCTGACATCACAGCCCTCATGACACGGTGTGACAGGAACATTTAGCTACTGACCACCCGTGGCCACTGAGCCTGTGAAATCTGGCCACTGAGACTGAAGGACTAAATTTTAAATTTCTCTTAATTTTAATTAATCTAAATTTTACATTTAAAAACTGATGCTTGATTCACTTTCAAGTATGCTTGAAATAATTTAGAAACGTGAAGCTACTCTTTTCAACTGTAAATTTTATGAAATCTAAATATAGATCAAATATTACCGATGAAAATTTACCATTTGAGTTAAGTAGGGCCAGGAGTATAAAAAAAAAAACACCAGATTTTAAAGACATAGTAAGGAGAAAGAATGAAAAATATTTTACTAATAAGAGTTTATATATTGATTACATGTTGAAATGATACAATCTGTTACCAAAATGAATTTTACTTGGTTATTTTGGGTTTTTTTTTTTTTTGCCTTTTTAATGTGACTCTTGGGAATTTAAAAACACACATGTGGCTCACATGATATTTTCATTGGACAGTGCTGTGTTAGGTACTTAAGCAAGCAATTATGAGGTACACTCACGAGATTGTGATGAGCGTTAAATGAGATACTGCAGGCAAAGTGCTTGGTTCAGGATAAGTACTCCGTCAATGTTAGCTACAGCTAAGCACCAGGCATTGGGCTTGCCCCAAATTGCTCCTTTCCCTGCCCTGTCTCAGGGCTGAGCTCCAGCTCCCGTTGCAGAGGGTGACTTCTTTCCCAGGAGTCTCCTGGTCTTTCATGCAAACAGAGTCTTCCCTGTCCCACCCCACCGTCCTTCGGACACCCTGAGGTGTGTCTGTTGCAGCGTGGGCCCACTTCACGCCATCTCTGCCTTCCATTTTCTTCCTCCTCAGCCGTGCACCTCCCTGCCCCCCTCAAAATCTGGCCCATTCTCCAGCCCTTTCTAAGTTTACT
This sequence comes from Avahi laniger, assembly GCA_963575035.1. Lineage (NCBI taxonomy): Eukaryota > Metazoa > Chordata > Mammalia > Primates > Indriidae > Avahi > Avahi laniger. Next base: position 15,269 of record CAUYSK010107188.1, read on the forward strand.
TTTGGATTTCATGGATTGGCAAGATTTCCCACCCACAATTTTGGGAGGCCCATTTTTTTTTTTTTGCCAAGCAAGATCATTAAAAAAAAAAAAAATCACATTACTATCTCCTATTGCCTTATTTTAGAAGAGAGGAAACATTTTAAAAAATAGGACCTTTTTTTTTTTTGCAGAATTTGATAAACTAATTTGAAACTTCACATGGAAATGCAAGGGACTCAGAAAAGCCAAAACAATCTTGAAACAGAAGAGTGAAGTTGGAGAACACACACCTCCCTATTTCAAAACTTACCACAGAGCCATAGTCATTTAGACAGGGTGACACTGATATAACGATAGGCATATAGGTCAATAGAATGAAGTTGAGGGTTCAGAAATAAACCTTTTTTTTGTTATGTTTTGTTTAAAACAGAGTCTCACTCTGTGCCTTGACTAGAGTGCCATGGCGTCATCATAGCTCACAGCAGCTTCAAACTCCTGGGCTCAAGCAATCCTCCTGCCTCAGCCTCCCAAATAGCTGGGACTACAGACATGTGCCATGATGCCCGGCTAATTGTTCTATTTTTTATAGAGATGGGGTCTCACTGTTGCTCAGGCTGGTCTCGAACTCTTGACCTGAAGCTATCCTTCAGCCTCAGCCTCCCAGAGTGCTAGGATTACAGATGCGAGCCACCATGCCCAGCCCAAAGAGAGTTTCTTAATCTAACTAGCTTGCCCCTGTGTTCCTCATTTCCCAAAAACTAGTGAAGCTTCTTTCCTGGCCAGCATCACCCCAGGATAGCTGGGTGCTGCCCACTCACAGCACCATCCCTTCCTTCAAGAAGGAGGCTGCCAGGCCTCGACAATCGTTAGGGATCATATACTCCAGGTCTTTCCAACATATTTTAGGAAAGGAATCTGTCTTCCACGAATTTAAAATACTAATAACTGTAAACATGATAATAGCTAACGATCATGACCCTTTGCCATAAGTGCTATGCTGAGTGCGTCCTGTGCCCCACCTCCTCCAGCAACTCTCGAGGCACTCTAGGCCAGTGTTGGTCAGTAGAACCATCCAGAGACCGTCAGTTTAATATAAAACACTGGTACTTTTAACAAAGGATGGCTAAAAGTGAAAATTCAGAGCCAGACTGTAAGCATTTGCATCCCAGGTCTGACTTTGGACAAGTTATTTATCTGCTTAGAGCCTCAGTTTCCCCATATGTAAAGTGGAGATACAAATACCAGGGATAACCTCATCACACGCACGTGACCCAGCAACGTGTGCGGGCTCGGTGTTTATTGTCCTTATCACACACACACATCACCTCCTTGCAAGGAAGCTCAGAGGGTGAAACAGATTCAAGTAGGGCCCTTTGGGTTGAAAAGGGTTGGGGCCCCAGTTCTGTCTGTCCTGTCTACCTTTGGCTGCCCCTTTCCGCAAGGCAGCCCCTAAAAGCCCCTGTTTGGGACTCTGGGGCTCCTTGAAGCATCGTTCAAAGCTCCTATTCTTAGCCCATTCACCCTCATTCACTGCAGAAAGAGGGAAAGATACAGCCCAAGGTCATAGTCCCTGGGGGCAGAGACGGGACTAGAACTCCGGCTCCCTGGCTCCTGACTCGGTTGTTTCTGCCACAGTCGGGGTGCCCAGGTCTCCCTGTTGCCTCAGAGGAGGCTGTGCTGCCGCCAGAACTCCCAGGTTGTGCTCCCTCCCTCCTGTCTCAGGGATAATCCTTTAATGAATTAAGTGGAGCAATTATGGGGGTTAGGGGAGGCTTTGTTACTTCTTGGTAAGCAACCCGCATCTTGCGGAGTCTCGTTTACTCGTTTACTGTCGATGTTGTGCTTAGAGATGATAAACCCTGTTACTTTCCACGTCTTCACCAGAATTTCCTCCCCTCCCCTCTCCCCTTCAAGTCGACAGCCCTGCCAGGCAGTGGGGAAGAAGTGTGAACAAGGTCGGAGCTCCCCTCCTCGCCTCCCCTCTGGGGCTTCCCTTAGTGCAGCGGAGAGATGCTGAACAGGCAAAAACCCAGGCAAAACCCAAAAAGATAAATAACATCAAGCTCTCTCTCTCTTCCAGTTTGCAACGCTCTTTGTTCAGGGTGGAGTAAGGGGTCAGGGTTGGAGGACGTAAGAATGAGGCTTTTCCTTCTATCTGGAATGTTTCCTTACTGACCTGCGTGGCTGGCTCCTTATCCACCAGGGTCACCTGCTCAGAGTGGCCTTCCCTGACCACCACGCTAGAGCAGGCTCCACACCACGAGAGCCCTTTCTCTGCTTTCGTTTCTGTGGAACACATGACTCTCTAGAATCATCTGATGGATGTATTTGCCGACACGTTTATTTTCTGTCCCCCACACCCCCCACCCAGCAGAAGCTCTGGTAGCAGGAAGTGTGTCTATCTTGCTCACGATTGCATGGCTCGCACCAGAGCAGTGCTTGGCATTGGCTAGGCCTCGATGACATTTGTCGAATGAGTGAGTGAAGGAAGGAATGGGAAGGTAAAGGTCAAAGAAATGGGAGTTGGGCAAGGATTCTAGTTCCAGCTCTGTCGCTAACTTGCAGTGTGACCTTGGGCAAGTTTCTTACCGTCTTTGGTTAGCCTCATTTTCTCTTTTTCAGTTGTAAAATTAAAGAATTAGGGTTGGTATCTCTTTCAGCTGTGTACTCGATCTCCCTATAATGACTTTCACATAAAATATAGTTCTCTCTTTAGACATCTGTCTTACCTATTCAGCTGTATATTCTTCGAAGGTAGAGACCACGTCTCAATCCACTGCCCAGCCTGGCACAGTGCTGGACACACGGGGAGCTAAGGGTGTCATCGGACAAGTGGGTGAGTGAATGAAGGGCTCTCTGAAGTTCCTTCCAAGCCTAGTGATTTAGGGTTCTGGGGTTCTTGTAAGTGGGGACCATTAAAAGAGGAAGCAAGTATCCAAGTCTTTGCTTCCTTTGGCATTTCAGCTTGGATACCCTCATCTAAATCTTCCCATATCCATTTCCAGAGTTTAGGTTGTTCCTGCTACCCCGGCCTCCTGCCCCCAACCTCCAAGGCAGAGAACACTCTGCCCCACTACAGGTGACACCACTGGAGGTGAGGTACAAGGTGGCCTATGACACAATCTCATTAAAAAGCAAAAGACAGGGCAAATTATTACATTCTCCAAAGTGTACAAAGGTAATATAACTACAGTCCCATGGAATAAGGGGAGGGGGAACTAGAGCAGAAGCCAGCTCACTCTTTCTGGAAGGAGGCAGATAGGAAACATTTTAGGCTGGACTGTCTGTGTCGTGGCTCCTCCATCCTGCCGTCGTGGCGTGGAAGCAGCTGTAGACAATAAATACATACGTGAATGCGACTGTGTGCCAATAACTCTTTATTCGTGGACACTGAAATGTGAGTTCCATGTCATTTTCATGTAGCACAAAATATTAGACTTGATTTATTTTTCAACCATTGAAAAATCTAAAACCCATTTTTAGCTCACAGCTCTGTACACTATGGGTGGCGGGCTGATTTGGCCCGCGGGCCATAGTTTGCTGACCCCTAAGGTAGAGAGCAAAGGATGGGTCAGAAGGCCTCTCTGGGAGGCTTTCTGGAGGAGGGACATAGAGATCAGGGAAGGATTTGGGTGGGGAGCAGTGGAGGTTTGAGTCAGAGGTGAGCTAGTGGGGTCACACACTCGGCCACCACCAGCGACCAGGCAGGCAAGGGAACAAAAGAGGACACTGGATGGGAATCTGAGCACTCATGTTCTGTCTAAAATCAGCAGCACTTGAGCTCTGGCTCCTTGCTGCCAACATGCCCATTTTACAGATCATCCAACATTTCAAGAGAAGCCCAGATTTTTCTGTGAAAATGCCCAAATTTTAAATGTTGGCAATGAGTGAAATTTTTTAAAAATTAAAAAACCATAGAGCGGGTCAAATAGACCATGAGGATGGCTGATTATGGCTCACGGACCACTAGTTTGTGACTCTTGGCTTTAGATGTTTATGGAGGTTGTTCAGACTGGAGTGACGGGGGAAGTTCGCAAACTAGGGAGAGCGCCTGCTTGGAGAGGTGAAGGCTCGGGAGAGGGATGTGGGGACTGCAATTCACCGGACAAACAAGACCTGTTGTCCAGGAGGGTCCATTTTACTTAAACATTTTAGAGAAAATCATTGCTAAACACAACCATGTTTGGATGGACTGCAAAAATTACATATTTCTTCTTTTAAAAAAACTGTGGTGTCACACACAGTAAAGCTCACTAATCTTAATAATACAGTTCAATGAACTTTGACACACATTTGCATCCAGGCCCCTTCCAACTGATATATGCCTCCATCTCCCAAGGTAACCACTGTTCTGTCCGCTGTCATCTGAATCAGTTTGTCCTTTTTCTTTGTTTGTTTTTGAGATAGGGTCTCCCTCTGTCGCCTGCACTAGAGTGCCGTGATGTTGTCATAGCTCCCAGCAACCTCAAACTCCTGGGCTCAAGCGATCCTCCTGTCTCAGCCTCCCGAGTAGCTGGGATTATGGGCATGCACCACCATGCCCGGCTAATTTTTCTATTTTTTTGTAGAGATGAGGTCTTGCTCTTGCTCAGGCTGATCTCGAACTCCTGGCCTCAAGCGATCCTCCTGCCTTGGCCTCCCAGAGTGCTAGGATTATAGGCGTGAGATACCACACCGGGCATCTGTTCTTGTACTTCACATTCATGGAATCATAGAGCATATGGTGTTTTGGGTCTGGCTTCCTTTTCTCAACATTTTGTCTGAGACTCACCCATGCCGTTATGCATAGCAGTGGTTTGCTAGTTTTCAAGATCCTGTAGTATTGCTCAATTTATGTACTGTACTGTTAATGGACATTCAGGTTGTGTCCAGTTCTTGGGTTTTATGAATAACATTGCCATGAACATCCCTGTGCCTGTCCTGTGGACACAAGCACTCTTTTCCCTTGAGTATATATACCCAAGGGTGGACTTACTGGCTGCATGACCTATGTGTATGTCAAAGGAATGTTCTGGCTGCTGTGTGAGTGGTTTCAGGCTCGGCTCCCAGTTCCCACGGGCCCAAGCGCACTCTACTTTGCAGTTAGGTGGAAAATTTGAGATCACTGATACAAGGGCAGGAGCACAGAATGAGGGGCCAGAAGACAGAGATCAACATATAGCACTGCTATTAACACTGTTTTGTAAATAAACACACTGAGGTTCAGAGAAACAAGCTGATTTGTCCAAATCAAGTAACTGTTAAGAAGAACCCTGGATTTAAATCCAGATTCACCCAATTCTAGGTCATGTTATTAGTTGCTCTGCTCTAAAGCCTCAGGGAAGAGGCACCTGTACTTTCACCTGCGCAGCCTCCGTGCCCCTCCTTCTGCTAACAGCCCCAAACGGCATCCCACTGCCATCTGATGCAGTCTCAGTCAGCTGTCACTTCAGGTGCCTTCCAAGGTTGGACCAGGACTACCGTGGGGCAAGAAAGGTGTCTAAGGCACCCCAGGAGCAGAATTGAAGGAAGGGCCCACTCTCAGGGTCAGCCACATTCTGCTCGCAGCCCTGCATGGGGCCCGCCCAACCCCCGTCGCAGCAATCTGGATCTTGGGAGGCCAGCCCTGGAGAGCCAGTGTGGCTTTCTGGTGGTAATAGCTTGAGCAATTGCACACTTGTTCCCGGTTCTTCTCTGCGAACGCTGTGCTCTCTCTAATTCTCTGTGTCACCCGTAGCCCTGCATGATATCCCCCTCTTGCTTAGGGTAGGTAGGGTTTGTTTCTGTGGCTTTTAGAGACACTAACACAGTATATGCTCTGGAGCATGTTGTCAGTGTTTCCAAGTCTCATTGTCTCCATCTGCAAAATGGGGTCATAGCTATGCTGGGCGCTCCACCTGGCAGACACAGCAAGTCCCTGGGTAAGGGACCCTCTAGGCCTCGCTTCCCAACCCTGGCTCCACATTGGCATCACCTGGGGAGTTTTAACAATCCGATGCCCGGGCTTGCATCTTATCCTAATTAATTCAGCATCGCTGGGGGTGGGCCCAGATCGCAATACTAGCTAAAGCTCCACAGGTGATTCCAATGAGCAGTTACGGCAGAGAACAGCTGCTCTAAAGTACCCTGGGTTGCTGTGGGTAATTAGCGGCTCTACTTCGCCGGCGCAGCCCCACGCTGCCATGCCTGGGACCGCAGGGTAGGCATTAAGCGGCCTCCATCTGGGCAGCAGCCAGAGGGAGGAGGAACAAGAACCACTTATCTCCGTTAGGCCTCCCTCATCCCCAGGTTCTGCCAGGATCCCGCCGCAGCCTGGCGAAAGCCTGAGGGCTTAGCTCACAATCCTCAGGCAATTTGAGCGGCTTGTGTCTGGGAGCTGCTGAGGAGCCTTAAATCTTAGGGCCTAGGGCCATGGAGAGGTCACTTAAGCCGTTTCCTTGCTCCTGGACAGGAGGCACAGGCAGGAGCCTTGGAATAGTCAGCAAGAGAGCTGGGTTCAAGTCTCAGCCCTGCCAGACACAATGGACCAGTGGACGTGGGCAAGCAACGACAGTTGTAAAACAAACTTTTTTGAACAATCACTGTGTACCAGGCACTCAGCCAGCTGTCCTTAACTGGGTACGTCAAACTACTCGCATTTAGAGGCCAGAGGTGAAGCTCAGAATCTGCATCTGTCAGTAGGCACCTGTCTTATTCTATTCCTGCTGCTGGGACCAAATACCTGGGACTGGGTCATTTATAAAGAACAGAAATTTATTTCTCACGGTTCTGGAGGCTGAAAGTCTGAGATCAAGACCCCGGCAGGTTCAGCGTCTGACAAGGTCTCTGCTTCTGAGATGGTGCCTTGTTGCTGCGATGCGTCCTCCAGAGGGGATGAGCGCCGTGTCCCCGCATGGCAGAAGGGATGGAGGGCAAAAGGGCCCTAATCCCATTCGGGAGGGCAGAGTCCTCCTGGCCTCATCACCTCCCAAAGGCCCCATCTCTGAGTACTGTTGAACTGAAGATTGAGATTCAGCAGGAATTTTGGAGCGGACGCAAACATTAAACCCATGGCAGCATCCAAGGATTTAGGGTCAGATGTCGAAACTTGAATTTGGGCCCTTCTGCTTCCTGACTCATACTGGCCATGAGATTATGTGGGTTTTGTGCTGAAAAACAGGGATACTCAGTCTGGCCTGTCACCCCAGGAAATTGGGAGACTCGTCTGAAACAAGTGGAAGGGAGCTCTGATTTAGGTGGGCTCAAGATATGGACCCTGAAGCTGGTTTATCAAAGTTATTCTGAAGAAGGAAGCCAGAGTTGAGCAGCACTGCCAAAGGTGCTGTACCAGGGAGGAGTGATGTGTTTTGGATGGTTAGAAAAACGTGACTAAGCTGGATACTGAATTCAAGCAGTCCAAAACATTGGGCCCTCAGTTTTCTTAACCGTCGCTTGATGGAGTAGGGCCTGTTGTTGTGTTAACATCTGTTGCAGCTTCCACATGTTATTCCTCTATCAGTCACTCTTTATATACCAGCTCCGAACCTCTCGTATTGTCCTGTGTGTATCGAAGACTGAGCTGTCCTTTAAATTTGCTTATAACCACTATCCCCTGACGATGGTGTGCAGCTTTATGCAGAGCTCCCTCCCACCTGCTGTTTCAGGTGAGTCTCACAATTTCCTGGGGTGACAGGCTGGACTGAGTATCCCTGTTTTTCAGCACAAAACCCACCTAATCTCATGGCCAGTATGAATCAGTAAGCAGAAGGGCCCAAATTCAAGCTTGAGCATCTGACCCTAAATCCTACAATGCTGGATCAAGACTATCTGTCTCTCTGCTTACCCATCCATTTGTTTATGATCCATGCATCTGCTTTTTTTTTTTTTTGAGACAGAGTCTTGCTCTGTCATCCTGAGTAGCGTACAGTGGTGTCATTGTAGCTCACTGCAGCCTCAAACTCAAGAGATCTTCCTGCCTGAGCCTCCTGAATAGCTGGGACTACAGGCACGTGCCACCGCGCCCGGCTAATTTTTTTATTTTTAGTAGAGACGGCGGAGTGGGGGGGGGTGCGTGGTCTCATTCTTGCTTAGGCTGGTCTCGAACTCCTGAGCTCAATCAATCCTCCTGCCTCGGCCTCCCAGAGTGCTAGGATTACAGGCATGAGCCACGGCACCCAGTCCATCTGCTTATTTTTATCTGTCATCTATTTACTATATTTATTTATTTCTGCGTATCCATTTATCGTGATTTGGTCTCACTAACAATCTGTCTGTTCAAGTTGGCAAACATTTACCCAGAGCATACCGTGTGTCCCGCACTCTCTCCACTTGTACCTCCTATTTCCACTCTCCACCTGCCTCATCTTCCCTGACTACTCTGCCCCCACCCGACCCCCGAGTGCTTTCTCCTCCGACCTTTGTGCAGGACCTTTAGTCTGTGTGAGCGCCGTCCCCACCTGCCCCTGCCTGACCCACATTCTTCCCCGATGGCTTGAGAGTGGACTCTTTGTCCTTCCGTGACTGCCATGGCCTGGCTCCCTTCCTACCCTATGTTAGGCTCTAGGGAAGTATTCACCGGCCACATGACTGGCCCCCTCAACGAGACGGTTTGCAAGTCAAGGACAAGGACCATGTCTTTTCCAGGGTCTCATTACCCCCTTAATTCCCAGTCTAGGGCTACACACATGGCGAGCATTCCATTCACAATGGTGGACTTGAATTCACAGTCTTTAGGAGTTGAAAGGGACTTTACAACTTTTACTCTTTCAACAAATCTTCACAGATGTGCTTACTAGAGGCCCTTGCTAGGCATAGAGATTAGGGGGCACATGACCTTACTTTACAGATGGGGAGAGGGAGCCCAGAGAAGTACAGGGGCTTGCTCAGGGTCCCACGGCTGTGTCAGAGCCTTGATGACAGCAAAGAGAACATCCCAGCTCTGGACCCGGTAGCTCTTGCGTCCTCAGAGAGCCAGATGGTGTGTGCTGGAAGATTCCCAGAGAGGAGGTGTTGGGAAACCACGGGCTGTCTCACCAAGTCAAACCAGTCGGGCCCCATGGAGAGCCATGGAAGGCTGCCTTCTGGGTGGTGGAGAGAGCTCGTTAGTCCTCACCTGCTTGGATCACATCAGGGGGACCAGGAGCTGACAAGGGATGAAGGGAGTGGCCCTGAGAGCTTAAGGGAAGGAAAGTGGAGGGTCCCACCTGGGTCTCAGGGAACCACACCCTCTACTGGGGATATCTGAACTGTGGAGTCTATATCTGAGGCCAAGGATACTCCAATGAGGCCAGACTTTCCCTCACTCCTGGGAAATATCTCACTGCCCCTGCCCCTAGCCTATGTTACAATCAAAGACCCAGAAAATGTCACTTTACCTAGCTCAGGAGTTGTCAAACTTGACTAAGCCCCTGGTTCCCTGGGCCAGGGCCACATCAGAGCTGCAAGTCTCAGGGCAGGTAACTTCAGAGGTTCTGTTTCAAGTTCTCAAGTGGCTAGCGACCTCCCACGCTTCCTGCTGGGGAGACCTAACCAAGGCCATTGAACGAGCCAGCCTGGCTCCGGGGCTGAGCACTCCTGGAGCCCCGCCTGCCAGCACCTGCCTGGGCCAGGCTGGCTGAGGACTCGGTTGCAGCAGATGAGCTCATGCCCACAGGCCCGGCCAACAAGGCCGGACGCTTCTGCTGGCAGGAGCCTGTCAGAACTGCCGGCTGGGGGTCAGGATGAGCTGGAGGGCCCGGTGGTGCCCAGATGCCTGTGGCCAGCGGGTCTGCTGAGTGTTTGATTACATTCCTGGGCACCCCAGGCAATGCCAGGGCTGGCCCTTCCCACTCCTGCCGGGTTCCATCTGTCATCTGCAGAGCTGCCATCTCAGGCCCGGCCCCCACGGCCCACCTGCTTTCCACCTTCTGCTTCTCCCTCCCGGCTGCATCGCCGGCTGCAGAGACAGGTGGCCTCGTCCCCCGATGACTTCATCCCCCTTAAAGGCATCTTGTCCCTTTGTTAGTCGGGCCTCTGGAGCCTTTCCTGTCCACAGGTCTACAGACCATGCGTCAGGGTCTCTGCTCTGTACCTGTCTCCCAGCTCTACTCTCATCCTGCTATGTGACCCTCCCTGGGACGTCAGTCTAGAAAGAGCAGTTTGCATTTCACATTCGCTGAACATGTTGTTCCAAAGCAACCAGTCCATCAGCCAACTGTCCCCAGTGAGCTGAATCTTCTCGTGCCACTGGTCTTCTAAAGTGATCACACTTGCTGGGCACCTACCCTGTGTACGCAGCACACGTGGCGCCGTAATGCAGCACTTCCTGCAGCCATTCTGGTTTGCCTGGGACTGTCTCGGTTGGTGAAAATCCTGCCTCCTGGGAAATCCCTCAGTCCTGGGCCAACCCTGGGCATGCATCTGTGACATGCTGCCCCTGACGATGTGCGTTTCATTTTCACTGAACAAAACCGAGCCTTTAGCCTGCCCCAGAAGGAATCGTGGGAGTTCAGTCTGTTAAAAATTTAAGCAATGCTGTCCAGACTTCCAGACTTTATGGGTACCCTGAAATCTGCTGCCGGGTCAGCTTACACCGTTGCTCGGTCCCCGCATTTCCGTCACTGTTCATTTGGTGAGTATTGCTCTAGAAAGGAAAGCCAGGAGGGAGAGAGGAAGGGCTCAGCCGGTCCACAGGGGAGAAAGCAGCTTTCCTCAGGCAAACAGGAGAGATGGACAATGATTCTTTTCTAGGTCTTTCTTTAGCAGCCCACAGCATCCCTGCAAAGAATGTTGGAACTTTAGAATGTTAGAGCTGGAGGTTAAAGACCAGAATCCAACACCTGCTCCACTGAGATAGGGATGCTGAGGTCCAGGAAGGGGATTAGGAACCAGGTGCAATTCTTCTTATGCCTACAGTGTGCCTGGCCCTGTGCTAGGAAACACTGATGCCGAGGCCCCCTCCCCAGGGAGTCTGATGTGGCTGGTTTGGGGTGGGGCCCAGGCCTCAGGATTTCTAAATCTCCCCAGCCTCGGTTGAGAACCACCGAGTTAGACATAGACCCATCCCTGAGGAGCTGAGAGCGGGGCAGGCATCGAAGGGAAGAAAGGCACACAAAGCAGGGGTCATAGGAGGTCAGCAGAGGGCGGTGGGGAGAGGCGTACCCAGGCAGTGCAGCCCAGTGGTTAAGAGGCTCAGACAGACCGGAGCTTGGATCTTAACTTAGTCTAGACCAGTGACCTTGGGCATGCCATTAAAGCCATTGTGAGCTTCAGTTTCTTCATCTGAAAAGTAGAGAATGATAATAGTGCCTAACCATTGCAGTGTTTTTCAGAAAAATGAGATAATCCATAGAGGACTGAGTTTAGTGCGGACATGAAGATTAGCTATTATTGTTATTATTATTACTACTGCCACTTCTTGCTCAGGTCGGGGGCATGGTCAGGGGATGCTCTCAGAGGGAAATGGCACATGAGCTATACCAAGATGGATAGGTACAATTTCAGGAGGAAGAGAGAGAATTTCAGATGTCCAGGAAGCTGTGAGGAGGGGCTCAGAAGTGAGAAGTCCCGAGCATGCTTGGGGGACACTGAGGAGTCCAATTTCCCTAAGCACGGCAGACTGGAGTCCAGAAGACCCACCAGCAAGGTCCTGAGGCCAGCGGGGAGAAGGGGCAGGCCTGGGGCAGGAGAGTGGCAGGGGAACTGAATAGCAGGCGATGAACGCCGTTGGCCTATGGGGTCCTGCACCCCATCCTGATACCAACCTCCCCTCTTCCATCGCCGCAGACGGGCCCTGCACTGGACAGGCTGGAGCCCAGCCTTGGGCCGGACGGGGGTCCCCAAGGGAAAACAGTCGTCTGCCACTCTGCACATGACTAGTCAAAGGGCTCATGGGCCGCCCAGCCACCTGCCCTCTGGTTAATGTCTAATCGGACCAGACTTGGAGACTTGGGTGGCAATCAGCCAAGTGGATAATTGGGCAGGTCGGTCTCCCCACTGGAAGTGACCACAGCAGCTCCCCTCACGCTGCAACCCCCGAGCGTCTCATCCAGGGCAGAGGCAGCTTGCAGGGGGGAGGCCTGAGTGATTCCTACTGGTGGGGGATCCCTCTGGACATCCAGAGCAACATATCACAGCAGCCTGTGTGATGCCTGTGGTCAGCCCCGATGCTGGTGACAGGTCCCTGAAGGCACAGCCCACAGTGGCTGTAGTAGATCCATGAAGGAATATCTCACCGAGAGCCAGGAAATAGCCAAGAGCCTCACTACTCCAAGACCAGAACCTTCAGGGTCCCACTTACCCGTAGGGTCCATCCTAAGCTTCTACACACCCAAGTCCTAGCACAGAACCAGGCCTCAGTTTTTGTCACATGGCAGGGGAAACAGATTTGTTCTGAGGGCACAGTTGTGATCCGATTTAACAAATGTGGAAACTGAGACATTACAAATTTAGGTCATTGCCTCGGATCTCATAGCTTGCTATAATAATACTAATAACAAAGATGTGAGGAATTCTGGTTTATTAACCAGGTGCAAGGGGTGCCACTCAGTCGAACGTCAGGCAGAATTGTTTAGAGTTCAAATGGATTGCCAGGAGAGGTCATAAGCTCCCTGTAATTGGAGGTGTGCAAGCAAAGACTCATCTATTTGCCAGGGATGTTACAGAGGGGCTTCAGGACCTGGGGGGAGGGAGGGGATTGGACAGGATGGTTGCAGAGTCGTTTTCGGCTCTGTGGGGCAATAATTACTTCATTTACCTCTTTGTCCCCAGTGCCTAGAATGGTGCTTGGAAAAGGGTGGACGTGGGGCCTCACCTGTGTGAGCAAATGAATGTGCTCTGTAACTAAAAAGGGTGGCGGTGGGGGAGAGGAGGGCTAATTCCTGTTTAACTCGTCTCCCTTCCTTTAAAACACTGGTTCTCAACACGGGGTGCACACAGGAATCCTTTGGGGAGCCAGAACAGAGAGTCACCCCGTAAGATGCATCCCAGCTGCGATGTCTTGCGTCCCCGTGAGTTGTCAGGCACTGCGCTTTGCACTTTGCACACAGTATCTGTCTCGTGACTCTGTACGACCTTACAGAGCAGGTATGCTCGTTACCCCCATTTCGTAGATGGGGAAGCCCAGACTTAGAGAGGTGAAGTCATGTACGGAGACAGTCACAGCTGACAACACTCAGAATGAGAAAAATTACCTTTTATGGGGGACTTTCTCTGCTGAGACCTTAGCTGGTTTCTTAGCAACCTTTATCTCATTTAATCTTCCTAACGACCCTATAAGGTAGGAGCTATTATTATCCCCATCTTTTCAAAAAAGGAAACTGAGGCTCAGATTGAGTAATTCACCCAAGGTTACTGAGCTAGTAGGTGGCAGTGCCAGGGTTTTGAACCAGATCTTTACGGCTCCAGAGCCTGGGAGTGGGGGTGACTGGCTGTCAGTCTGGGAGTGGGGGTGACTGGCTGCCAGTCTGGGAGTGGGGGTGACTGGCTGTCAGTCTCAGACCTGGAGCGTGGAGGAAGGAAGAGAGCCAAGTGACCTCTCCAGTTCCCTGGCAGTCTCTGTGTGACCTGGGGCAATACTACCTCTCTAGGGCCTCAGTTTATCCCTCTGTGAAACCGAGGAGGGAGGTGGAGACGGGCCTGATTTCTCAGCTCTTTCCAGCCGTCATTTTCCATGACTCGATTCCCCACCGTGATTCTGGGCCACAAACCAGTTGGCTTCCTCCCTCCCTCTCCGTGAGACAGGGAGCTGGCAGGAGGGGATGATCCGCCTCAATTCTCCCACCTCCTTTTTCCTCCTCCTCCTCCTGGGCTGGGACACACCTACTCCAACTTTCTCAGCAGCCTCTCTGGCTGCGGGCTGCGCGCCTTCCTGCTCCCGGCTCTGCACCTCCCTCCGTAGCGTCAGCCTGGCTCTTTCCAGAGGGGCTCCAGCCCAGCAGCCCGCTCAGGCACCTCCCCTACCTGAAGGTCACAGGTAAGAACTGCTTGAGGATGGCAAGTTGGCCGGAGGGAGGTTGCAAAGCTAATTCATTCGTGTGCCCGGAGCAGGCCAGAGCTGGGGGCTTCTGGAAGGTGGAGAAGGAACCAGGAGATGGCTGGGGTGGGCTTGGAGGGGGAGGACAGGGACGCCTGGGCCTGGATCACCTGGGTACACGGAAAGAAGCCGGTGGTGTGGGAATTGGGGCCCTGAGGCTGGGAATTGGGGCCCAGGAGTGGACAAGGCGAGGACTTTGATCTTGTGGAGGAGCAAGGTCATATTCGCACCGCGGAAAGCTGGACTCTTGTCTTGGAAGCATCAGGTGCCCTGCTTGGGTTTTCTAGAGATGAGCCTTCAGGGGCACATGGGGAGATTCCCTCCGTAGTTTTAGGGGGAAGTGCCGGGGCCAGGAATGGAGAGGCACTGGCTTCTGGTGTGCGTCTGGGCTGGGGCACAGGGGCCCTATCACAGACCAAGCCTCCTGGTAAGGAGGAGGGAGGGCCTGAGGGGAGCCAGATAACCAGGCCAGGCCTGGCTTTCCTGAGACTCCTCAGACCCTCAGCTTTCCTGACTGTAAAATGGGGCCGTGCACAGTCTCTAAGAGCTGTGAAAGACTGCGTGTCTGGGAAGCCCCCGGAGGCAGCTCTGGGGTGGGATGGGAGCAGCTCTGTTCCCCAGTCTTGGGGGAAGCAGGAATCTGATGTGTATCTTTGGAGACAGGAGAGCCAGAGTGGAACGCCGAGCAGAGCCTCTGGGCCAGAGTTCAACCCTCCTCTGGAGGCGGGCAGTGCTGTTTGCACAGCGTGGGGAGCAGCGGAGCCTTGCTGAGGTTCGCTGAGGGCTCAGAAAGGCCGTCTCAGTCCCCAGCCTCGGTCTGGAGCTCATGCCTGGGCTCAGGGGAGAAGAGGGAGGTGAAGAAACAGACTGGGATGTGAGCACATCTGGTCCTTCAGCCTCGCTTTAGGGAGGTGGGGAGAGTGGAGGCTGGACAGGAGAACATCCCCTCCACGCATGAGCCTAACAGCCATTACAGCTAATGCTCAGTGAACGCTCACTGTGTTCTGAAGACCGTGCTGAGTATGCATGGTCTTCCGAAATATTTGAGTTCTCAAAGCCAGGCAGTGTGGCAGGGTGAGCAGAGAATTTCTTTAGTCATATCTCTGTGACTCACAGGCTGTGTGGCCTTGGACAGTTTCATACCTCTCTGGGCCTATTTCTCTACATGTAAAATAAATTTGGTTGGATGATTATTGAAATTGTTAGAATTGATTCACCTTGACAACCCTGTTGGGTAGATGGAGCAGGAATGATTGTCCCCATTTGGCAGAGGAGGAGCCTTAGGGACTCAACATCCTATGTCCCAGGAAGGAGCGAGCGTGGGTCTTCCCCCAGGCTCTCCGTGATGCACGTTAGACTTCTTGCAGAAAGATGCTGAATCCATGATATTGGCGAGCCTGATGGGGTGAAATGGCAAGTTGCCTTTCTGCTGATAGCTCCTTGGGCCTCAGTTTCCTCCTCTGCAAAATGGGAAGGAACTAGAGTGAGTTAGGGTCTCTGGAGCTCCCTTCTGCTACCCTGGCTCTCACAGTCTAATTCCTGAGCCCCTATGGACAGGGACTGCCAGGCTCCCTCTGCACCTGTCCTGGTGAGTTGGGCTGCAATGCTCTGCTCCTCCCGTACTCTTCCCTGGTGCGACTGCACTCACCGTGGACTGGAAGTTCTCCTTCCAGCTGCTCCACGACAGGCTGTGGTATCAGCACCGCCACTGGCCAGGTAAGGGCAGGAGAGAGAGGCTGCGGAAGAGGTGCTAAGCCTTAGAGAAAGACAGTACATGCGTGGGGGTTGGTGGGTTGATACAGGTGGGGATCTTCCCGTACCCCCTGGATAGGCCCTGCCTTTGGGGTTCCTTTCAGTGGGGGATGCGCATGACCTCTGGAAGCTTCCCACGGCTCCTGGTTCCCCAGCACAAACTGAGGTAGCTCAGAGCCCCAATACTCGTATTTCTAAGATTAGTAGTACTATGCTCACTTTATAAAAGAGACTTACAAAGAAAAGTGTGGAACCAAATCCTGGATGTTATTAGTTGTGTGACCTGAGCCTTAAATCTCGAACAACCTCAGTGTCCTCATTTGAAAAGTGAGGATCATGGTAGTTCTTTCCTCGGAGAACTGACGTGAGGGTTAAACGAGGTCACACATGTAAGGTAGTGCGTGTAACACACAGGGCCTCATGTATTACGCATTCTGTCATCAATGAACTGACTCTTTGCTCTTCCTCCTGGGGTGGGCATCACCCCACCACACCTTGAAGTGTTCCTTACTAAGACTGATCGCCATTATAATTATTAATTCTTTGTGTGATTTGTGTTTGACGTTGTTTCTCCTGCGAAGATACAAGCCATGGGTCTGTCTTGCTCACTACTCTGGCATCTGTATCCACACAGTGCCTGGCACATAAAAGCAGCTCATCGCGTACCTGTTGGGCGAACGGATGAATCTTAAATTCTAATGTATAGATGAGAACTGCTGCTTAGTGGGACAAAGTATTAGCCCCAAGCCAGTCATAGACGGAGTCCAGAGTGGGGGCATCTTTGAGATCATTGATCCGGACAAGGTAGCACCGAGGCCTTACCAGGGAGGTCAGGTAACTCGACTGAGGCCACGCTGCAGAGGGGAAGGCAGGATCACTCCCCAGACCTTTGACTTTCCTCTGCCTCACGTTGCCTAGCTCAGTTCAGGATGATGTTCCTGTTTTATGTGGGTGGGTGGTCAGTCTTGAAGGCCAGTGAATTGCCCCCACATCCCCTGGAGGGAGTTTGGCATCAGCAGTGAAGCTGACGGCTAGACAGTGACCTGCTCTCCAAGGGACATAAGCCTCATCGGTTAGACCCCTCTCCCCACACTCACTCACACCCCCCATCCCTGTTGCCAGGAAATCAGCAGATGCCCACAGCTGTACAACCGAAAGTGTCCTCGGGAGTTCCCCGAAGTCTTCCTTAAAGAATTTTTGATCCCACTTTGCAGACAGAATCATAGATTTTGAATTGTTTGCCTAAAGTCACACAGCCAATTTGCGATGGTGTCCTCGCTCAGGGTGCGCACGACAGCGAGCCATTTGTGGGCTTGGGACTTCAATGGGGAAAAGAGAATACTCAGCTCCTCAGCCCCCTGTGTGCGGGTTGCCGGGTTAGACCCTCTCGCGTACACCTGCCCCGCTGCTCTGCACAGCCGCCCGTTATCCTCCTGACCCTCTACCGCTTCTCTGTCGTTGTTATCATTGTTGTTTTCAGTATGGAGACAAACAGAGACTCAGAAAAGTTAAGCTACCTCCTCTAAGTCACACAGCTTCTGTTCTCTTAATAGACACCTAATGTGCACTTACACTGTGTCAGCACCCGCCCCCTATCCCCAAAGATTCACAGTGGGTGGAGGCAGGCCCATAAATTGGTGGTTTAATGCCTTGAGGTAGGCGGAAACATACAGACAAACTCAGGCTGGCTTGGGGGCCCAGAGAAGCGACGATACCTCGGTTATAGATTCAGTGAAGGCTTCCTGGAGGAGCTGGCAGTGAACATCAGTTTGGAAAGCTGAATGAGAGTTAAATAAGGAAAGAAAAGTGGGAAAGGCATTTCAAAGAGGGAAAATAGCAAATGCAAAGGCACAGCAGTTAAAAGGAAACAGCAGATGCGTGCAGGAACCTGTCAGCTGGATGCGGAACATCTGGAGACATGGTCTGAGGGGCAGGATGGGGCCAGATCATTGAAGTCCCTGCATGCCAGGCCAAGGAGCACGGCCTTTTAAAACAATGTAATGTATACACTGTTTTATTAATGGGCAATTACAGACGTGCACAGAAGTAAGCAGAGTAATGTGGAGAACCCATCACCCATAACTTCAATAATTATGTTTCCTCTGTACCACCACCGTCTCTTCCTCTACCAGAGTATTTTGAAGCAAATCCCAGATATATGATTGCATCTGAAAATATTTCCATATATATCTTTAAGACATAAGCACTTCAGAAAGTTATTACAGGAGCATGGCTTCTATTTTATAAACACGGGAGGACCACTGAAGGAGGTTAATTAAGTCAGAGTGCTTTGGCAAAGCAGATCTGTCTGTGGAGTGGAGCAAGAATTTAAGAGAGGGGTCAGATTAGAAGGATAAGATATCTTATTGTGTCCCTCTTGGCTGATCACAGCGCCTGATATTCCACCACTACCTGGTAATTAACAAAGTATCGTCTAAAATCCATCTCCTCCTAAAAGGAGTGATGCCTTTAGCATTTCCCAGTTTGGAGTCTACGAAAGAGAGAAATCTCTCCCTTTCCATTCCTGAGATTGGGCGGCCCGTGCGAGGCCACCTGAGATGGCAGGAAAAAGGCATTTATCCTTCTGCTGGCTGGGGGTGGGGAGCCCACAGCGGAGAATTCCCTGGTTCCTGTTGGGCTCCAATGCCCGCAGCAGTTGGCCCGGGCGCAAGCCGAGCAGGGCTTAACATGCCACAGCACAGTAACGTCAGCGTGTGCGCGCGTGTTGGCCTGCGTGTGCTCACGTGTCCCACGTCAGAGCTGCTGCCTGTCGCTGCATCATCCCCTTCCCTCGGGGTCTTCCCCACAAACTCAAGGCTCAACGGTGCAAAACGGATCATTCTGGACACTTTGAAGCTTTGCCTGGGAAGCGGCAGAGCTGGGTATCAGTATCTCACCGCTGTTGGGCACGTGAGCTCTGGAGCCAGGGTGCTAGAGTTCCTGCCCTGGCCTTGCCACTTTTCATGTCTGTGACCTTGAATGCGTGATTTCACCTCTCTGAGGGGTGTATAATGCTGGCCACCTCGGAGGTGCTGAGAGCTCATGCCGCAAAATGCTCAGCGTAGTGGGCACAGACTAAGAGATCTCTAAAGGTTAGCTACTGCTGGAGATTTGGGGGCTTCTGAAGTCTTGGGAATTGACTAAGAGAATCACAACATCTCGGAAAATTCACATCCTAGAATCTCAAACTCCTGAAAGAGTATAATTAGAAGAACCCTAGTGGATCCCTGGCACACTCTCTACTCTGTGTAAAGATTCTTTGTACAGGGTCTGACAAATGGCCAGCCTGGCCTTTTCTTTTCGTAAAAATTCAAAAACTGAGTGCATAAATTGTAAGTGATGGCTGATGAACTTTTATCAAGTGACCTCAACTTGTGCCTAACAAGCAACCAGAGCAAACAGCAGAAATTATCAGCCCCGGAACAGCCTTTGTGATTCCCCTTGCTGGTCACTGTTGTCCAGGTGGCCAGACTTGTCTCGATACCTCAGGATGGTGACCTTGCTCTGTCTTTTGAGGCTGTGTACTATTGCTAGGATAACTCTAATTATTAGAAAGGTCTAGGGAGTTAGTTTGGAAGTTTCTATATTAAACTTTACCTTTAAATTGTTTTTACTGCCATATTTCAGTGGCAGCCTAGTTTAGAGCCAAGCTTCTCAAATGTCTAAGGCTGTTTTTTAAAAAAATACAGATTACTCAGCCCCATCCTAACTCTACAAAATTAGATCGTGGAGTCCAAGGGTGAGGCCAGGGAATCTATTCCAATACAAGCTCCAAGGGGACTCCAGGCGAGGTCTCACTGGGTTTGGGAACCATTGAGCTAGTGGCTCAGAGCTTGGACTCAAGTCAGACCATTCGTCTGAATCTGTGCTCCACACTTACTGGCCATGGACCTTGGACAAGACACTTGGCCTTTCTGACCCTCAGTCTTTTTAATTTGTAACATGAAGATGAGAGAATCGCACCTACCTTTTTCGGTTGTTGAAGGGCTCTAAAACATCCACAAGGAAGGGCTCACTAAGTGCCAGGTGCTTTAAGCAACGTTACTATTATTGGGGAGAGCTCTCTCCGTGGTAGAACCAAGAGGACATTGGATTTGGCGCCTGAGGCCTTGTGTTTGAGTCCTGACTGGGCCACTTATTAGCAGTATGACCTTCCACAAGTCTTTGACCCCCTCTCCTGGCCTCAACTCCCCCTTCCGTAAAATAGAAACACTCCTTGCTCCCCTCGGAGGGTCTTTGAGGGGATCGAATAAGAAAACGGACCAGAAAACTGCTCTAAGGACAAAACAATGCTGCCTGAAGTAAACCCCAATGAACTGGCACTCAGCTAAACGCGGGAAGCCGTGGCAAGTGGGCTTGCCATTGTCCTTGCGGTTCTGCGGAGGGCAGGCCGGGTGGGGGAGGGAAAGGGAACCGCAGAGGCGCCGGTTTCCACAGCCCTGGTATGCCCTGGCATGACTCCTGTCCTTCTCGGTTTCTGAGAACTGACTCCTTCCTGGTTCCTGGGCAGGAAGAGTCCAAGATCCCATAGCTATGAAATCCCATGCAATTTGCAGATCGTCAGGATGCTTTTAGTATTTTAATGTCTTCTTTTCTATTAAACACTTCTTTGGAGTCCTTTACCAGTGTTTAAAAATTTTTTTTAATGAAGTGTAATATGCATACAGAAAAGCGCACAAATCATAAGTGAACAGTTACAATGAATTTTCCAGAAACTAACCAGTTCCCAGGTAAACAAATACAACATTACTACCATTCCAGAAACCCTCTTTGTACCCCTTTCAGTCCTGGCCGTCTCCTCTCGCTGCAGGGTAACTTTATCTTAATCTAATCTAGAGATGCATTTTGCCTATTTTTAAACTTTGTGTAGTTAGACTAGCACAGTATGTTCTTTTTAATGTATGGCTTCTTTCACCCTACCTCATGCGAGTGGATCTGTCTTTATTGTTGCCTGAGCAACAGTTTATTTTCTTTGCTGTGTAGTAGTCCATGATATGACCATACTGAAAGTTCCTTGTCCATTCTGCTCTTGATGGACATTTGAGTTGTTTCCAATATCAGCCTGTTATACATGGTGCCGCTTTGAACCTTCTTGTGGTGGATCTCTTAGGTGAACACATGTGCACACTTCTGTTGTGTATATTCCTAGAAGTGGAACTGTGGGTCATGAGATAGGCATATGCAGACGAAAGCCTTTTATTTTCAGGTTCAGTTCTATTTATTGCAGGCGGAGCGTGGTTCCTGGGGCTAGGTCTCTATCTGGGAGATAAACAGACCTGTCTTCAGGAAGATGAACAGTTGCCTCTAGGGTGTGAGAGGCTGATAAACGGTGACAGAGGCAGACCCAGGGACTTCCGGGTGAAAGTCAGGTATGTAGATCAGATCTGTTGCCTCCTCTCTCCTGTCCGCCCCTCTGTTTGACCTTAGCAGTAACCTTGTGTCTGCTCTCCCTGGGGGCCAGGGTTCGCCCTAAGAGTGGTCAGTAGACCACCTGCAGGGGAAACTGTGACTCCCACGCTGAGTCCCGCGGCAGCTCTATCGAATCAGACTGCTTGACGACGAGGCTGTGATTTTTAATACACTGGCATTTGAGAATCACTGCTCTGGCCTAAACACTTCTTGAAAACTGTAGTCTTTTCCTAACGGCCCCCCACCCCCTCTCCCCTGGGGCCTAGGATAGGGCCACATAGGGGATAGGCTTTGAAACGGGGCGTGGCAGAGCTTAAGACCCTGGAGAAAGAGACGACTACCTTGTTCAGCCGATACTGATTGCCAGTCACACCAAAATCACTCAGGGAGCTTGTTAAACGTCTATGCCTGAGCCCCACCCCTAAGGATTTTGATTCAGCAGATCTGGGGTGGGGCTGGGAATATTTATTTTTTAACCCCCACCCCTGTCCCCTTAGGGGATTCCCAATGGTGGGAACCACGAGGCCAGCTTTGCAGTTGAGAACGCAGACTGGCCCAGCGGCTCTGCGGAGTTCTGTATCTGTCCATGGCTGGGTGCAGCTCAGAGACGCCATGGGTAAGAGAAATTGTGTATGGACAGAGCCCAGGGGGCTCGAATGTGGAACACGAGGGCTCGGCCTGCAGCCCACCAACAGAGGCTCATTTGCATCTCATTAGTATGCACGTTGGGTCACTCAGGTTGCTCTCAAATCATCCCTGACCTCTCTTGTGCCTTGGCCATGCAGTCGGGTTCAGCAGCTCAGCAGCAGGACCAGGGCGCCTCAGACAGCAGAAAGCCTGCCTTGCCCGCCGCCTGAACACTCCTCCCTCCTGCAGCAACCTGCCTGCCTGCCCGGCTTTGTCCTAAGTTGTTGTGCTCAGAGGGGTAGGACGGACAGACAGCTGGGCTGGGCTGAGCCAGGCTGGAGGGAATGGCAGCAAGAGGGAGGACTGGAAACGGAGGTCGTGCTTGGAATCTGCGTTTGCTGTTGCGAGCAGATCCGCGGCTATGTGATCCCCAACGTGCGGGAGGAATCACGCAACACCTTCCCTTCCCAGCTGATATTTTCAACCCATGGCCTGGGGGGGCAGGCCAGGTAACTGTGAGACACACATGTGATCTGAGTCTCAATCCTGGCTTGGCCACATGCTAGCTGTGTGATCTTGGAAGTTAGGTAACCTCTCTGAGTCTCATTTATCTCATCTACAAAATGAGGATAATTATAGGCTTGCTATAAACTAGCTTAAAAGAGATAATGCATGCCAAGTGCTCCCGACAGGGCCTGGCACGCAGTAAATGTTCAATAAATGTCAGCTGTGGTGAGCTGCATGCGCTTCTGTAAGCGTCCCGTATTCCCAAACCTCACCAACTTCAGGGTACCATTTGGTGACAGATAATGACGGAGGGTTACAGTGAAGGGTTGGCTCGGCAAGGCGGGAGAGCGGGGACCAGTCCCAATCCCCAGACTGGTGAGGGGAGGCCCCGTGAAATGAGGGGATTTGCTCCGAGCTCTCTCACTGGGCCCCCTACCTGGACCTCTGATGTAAGGGACAGAGGTCCCTGAATTGTCATCCTCATTGCAGCAGCGAGGCACCGTGCCAGCCACTTTGTGCACTTCACGCTAATCCTGATCCTCATAACAGCCTGACATGTTCCTTAGTTTACGTATGAAGAGACAGGCCCCGTCAGGTCCCATGATTTGTTTAAAATCACACAGAGAAACAGCAATGGGCCAAGGCAGGACTTAAACACAGGCCACCTCGCTCCAGAGCCTGAGCCATGTGACCATTGTGTTAGGTGGCCTTGACAGTGGCTGCCCCACCTCCTGAAGGTGCCCAAGTTAGAGGCAGAACCTGGCCGGGGGTGGCCGCAGGTGGCTGATGGTCTCATGGGCAAGGAAGAGAATTCCTTTCACTGGTGGCCACAGGGCCCGCTGGCTCCTGGGAAGGCAGCTTATTGTGTCCTGGACAGAGAAGGGATTTGCGCCAAATGGGTCACCCCAACATGTCAGTGGCAGAACACAAAAGATCAAGAGATCCATGTTATTGCAGGGTGTCCAGGACGTTTTTTTACCTGTTGTTTTCACTGCCCATACTCTGCTGACAGCCTCATACCCACCCGTCTGGCCCCTCCTAAGCTCCGAGGGAGATTACATCTGTTATTATTTTAACGCTTCTCACCTTGCCACTTGAGCTCTGCTGCAAATCACTGCAAGGAGAGAAGGAAGGTCACAAAGCCCCCCAGGGTGTGTGTGTGTGTGTGTGTGTGTGTGTGTGTGTGTGTTGCTCCTGGGGCATGGGTGAGGGTCAGCGCACATACAGAGAAGAACCCCTGTATTCCACACACATTGTTTGAGCATGTACTGTTACAGTCATAGCTACAACTCATTAGCTACTTCATGCGTGACCAGCACTGTGCCAAATGCTCTCCAGGCATGTGCTCGTTAAATCCTCCAATGAGGTAAGTGTCAGTAGCCCCATTTCACAAATGGGGAAACTGAGGCTTAGATAGGCTAAAGCATGCTCTTCAAAGCACACAGCGGCAGGGCTGAGGGCAGGTCTGACCCTGAAGCCTGTTCCTTCTCCCTGCACTCTCCTCCTGGCTAATGGGT
Source organism: Avahi laniger (assembly GCA_963575035.1). Classification (NCBI taxonomy): domain Eukaryota; kingdom Metazoa; phylum Chordata; class Mammalia; order Primates; family Indriidae; genus Avahi; species Avahi laniger. The sequence continues at coordinate 39,032 of CAUYSK010107188.1, forward strand.
AGAAGAACCACAGCCTCGTGGGTTCCTGAGGAGCCCCCAGGTTGGGAGCGGAGCTGGGATTGGGGGAAACAGCTTGGCCAGTGCCAAGATCCCAGGGCGGGGAGCCTGAGTGCTGGTTCCAATTCCGCCACCACCGTACCTTGTGACTTACAGTGATTCCTCCCCTTCTCTGGGCATAGTTTTTCCATCTTTACAAAATGGAGCTCAGACTTGTAGCTGGTTTCAAACTGTGCCCTGAGGAGACCCGGGAATTTCACAGCGATGCCTCAAAAGGCAAAGGGGCAATGAAGGAAGATGGGGCCCTGGCCCCACTCACGTCTCCCAGAGCAGGTCTGTTTCAGTCTGTTTAACAGGACCATGATGATAGTTTTAAAATAACAACAACTAGCATTTATTTGGCAATTACTAAGTGTCAGGACGTGTTTAATGTTTAATACAAACTAGTCAAACCTTCAGAACAACTATCTAAGGTGGATTCAGTTAGTATCTCTCTTTTAAAAAAACTTATTAACTTATTTATTTTTAAAAATTAACAAATAAAATTTGTATATATTTGTGGGGTACAACATAATGTTTTGATATATGTATGCACTGCGGAATGCCATGTAGCACATCCATTAACTCACTTATTTTTTTTTTGTGGTGAGAACATTTAAAATTTACTCTCTTAGCAACTTTCAAGTACAATACACACTGCATTGTTATTAGTTATAGTCACCATACTGTACAACAGATCTCTTGAACTTTTTTCCCCTCTAACCAGAGGACCCCAGAGGTGGCGAAGGGTTGGATTTGTTGATCTTTCAGGACTCCTCCTTTCCCTCCTTCCTACCCCAAGCCCTGTGGTCCTGGGGTTCCCTCTGGCTTAGGGATTTTTCAGCTCCAGATGCAAAGTTTGCACCCTTTAACCAACACCTCCCCAGCCCCCACCCCAGCCACTGGTAACCACCGTTCTACTCCCTGCTTCTGTGAGTTTGACTCTTTTAGATTCCATATATAAGTGAGATCGTGCAGTATTTGTCTTTCTGTGCCTGGCTTATTTCACCTGACGTCCTCCACGTTCATCCATGTTGTCACAAATGACAGACAGCCCCCCTTCCCCCAGCCCTGCTTTGGGGCTGCATGGTATTCTATTTTGGGTATAGAATGTATTTTCTTCACCACTCATCTGTTGACGGATACTCGGATTGTTCCCACAACTTGGCTATAGTGAGTGAACAGTGCCGCGGTGAACATGGGAGTTCAGATATGTCTTCAGGATACTGATTTTATTTCCTTTGGATTAGACCAAGTCGTGGGATTGCTGAATCATTTGGTGGTTCTATTTTTAATTTTTTGGTAGTTCCATACAGTTTTCCATAATGGCCGTACTAAGTAACATTTCCGCCGACAGCATGCGAGGGTTCCCGTTTTTCTACATCCTTGCCCTGTCTTTTGGATAATAGCCATCCGAACATATCTCACTGTTGTTTTAAATGTTTCTTTTTTAAAGATGAGGAAAAATGGAGGCGCAGAGATTAAGTCACACAAGGCCACCCAAGTTGAGACTTGAGGTCTATGCGTCTATAAACTCATCCTTTTGCAAAGAGTCCTATTGGATCAAAGAAGCAAGAACCACAGAATAGTTAGTACCCCACTAAACCAGGCCCATTCAGCAGGGACATTCTGGCCTTTGCATTTCGTTTGATTCGCTTTCTGAAAGAAGTTTTTTAGTCCTCTTGGAGAGTCTATCTCATGATCTCAGGGCACAACCTTCCTCCCTTCCAAAGAGCTATCCCCAACCTGAGACCACAGGGACAGCCCCCTCTGACCTCTGCCCACGCCTCCTGTCCTACTGAAGGCCGCTTAGTCCTCTTAGTCTGGAGGCTGCACCACTGCTGCTCGGAGAAGAGGTCAAAGGTCCCCACTTGCCACTGCACATGACTGAGGTTACACTTGTGCCCTGAGCAGTGCCAGAGCTCTTTTCCCTCTGGGACCCCAAACCTAGATCCCGGGGGAGGCACACTGTTCCCCTGTTCTGTCTCCAAATCTTCCAGTTGATAGATACCAGTCAATGCTCTGCTGAGCTGGAGCTGGTTTTGACCTTACAAACCACTCTAAACAGAAAGTACCAGAAAAAACAGGACTAAATTTGTTTCCTTCTTTCCCTCCCTCCCACCCCAAGCCCTCTGCTCCTAGAGTTCCCTCTGGTTTAGGGGTTTTTCAGCTCCAAATGCAAAGCTCATGGATCAATATAGTCAACCCCAAGAGGAAGAGACCTCAGGCATGCCCAATACTCAGTGAGTATCAGGTGTACACCCCTGAGTGCCCACAGCAGCCAGGCAGGTAGCATTCAGGGCTGAAGCAGGCCCCATGTAAGGAGCACGAGCCCATCCTAGACTCTATTTTCTTCTTAGTTTAGATAGAGATGTGGATACTCAACATGTTTCTCTTCTATTAGCAAACTGACCTTGGTGACAAACAGTAGCTGAAACTCAGCCTCAGTGTCAGACAGGCCTTGGGGAGGGATGTCCATATCCGTGGAGAGGGCAGGCCCTGTCCGATTGGCGCAGCCATTACTCAGCTCTAGCCACATGGTGCCATGTGAGAGCACACATGCATGTCTTCCAAATTTTTAGAGAGAAGGTGGAATCTAGTTTCCCAATGTTTCCATTGGGAGAAGTTTTCAAATGTTTATATGTTAACAATTAAGTTGAAAACCATCAAATAACAAAACAACATATTATAGGCTGACAAACATAACTGTGGGCTCGTGTTAGCCCACATGTGGGCCACCAGTTGGCCACATGGAACACTCTTGAAAGGTCCTAAGATTTTATAGCCAACTCCTTGTCCCTCTCTCTGCTCCTTGTGTAACCATCATGCAAATCTTCCAGCGGGTCCCACCTTTTCTTTGGACTCAAAGGCCTTCGGCCACCTCTCTGATCTCACCAGAATCCCCCTCTCCATTTCTCCCTCTACTTTAAACACATGGCCTCCTTGCTCCTGCCTCAGGACCTTTGCATTGCCTGTTTCTTCTGACTGGAACTCTCTTCCTCAACATAGCTTTGTGGCTGTCTTCCTCACTCTGTTCGGCTCCCTGCTCAAATGTCACCTTGTCATATAGGACTTCCCTAACTATGCTTTAAAAAATAACATCTCCCCACCCTGCTCTATCCCTTGCCCCACAAGATGTTTCTTCATATCACTTTTCATCATCTGACATAGTGAATATTTTCTTGTTTATCGTCTCTCCCTCTGCCACTAGAATACAATCCCCGCAAGAGCAGGGACCTCGTCTATCTCATCCTCTGTTTTAGAATGCCTGGCACAGGGCAGGCCCGCAATAAGTACTGAATGAATGAATGAATGAATGAATGATAGAAGCCCTATAACAAAACACTTTCTCGACATCCCCCACTCTGTCCCTTTTCTTTCCCAAAGCCCAGCTCCTGGAAGCCCTGGCTCCCTTCAAATATCCGTCTCCTCAGGGTCACACTATGACCCTTGATGGCCCTTGGCATTTTGGCCCTTGTGGGCCCCTTCCTCCATGAAAAACATTTGAATTAGAATTAAAAAGTTAAAAATTAAAAATTACGTTTTATGACAGCATTGTTATAAAGATAGGTACACAGCCATGCGCCGCATAGTAAGTTTTGGTCAATGTGGGACTATATAAATGACGGTGGTCCCATAAGGTACCATATTTTTACTGTACCTTTTCTGTGTTTAGACACACAAATACTTCCCACAGTGTCACAAGTGCCCACAGGACTCCATACAGGAGCATGCAGTGCAGGTGTGTGGCGTAGGAGCAATAGGCTGTACCATGTAGCCTGGGTGTGTGGTAGGCTACACCATGTAGGTGTGTGTAAATACACTCTGATGTTTGCACAACGACGAAATCACCTAACGATGCATTCCTCAGAATGTGTCCCCATCGTTAAGTGACACATGACTGTATTATTACATATGAAAACATTTTCTTCCAACCTAAAAGTTTGTTTTCTTTCTTCTGAATTCAATAGAAATTAAAACATTTTCATGGCCCCCTAAAAGTGCTGTGGGCCGTGGGTGTGCCTCACAGGTAAGTGTACCCCGCATTCTCCTCCAAATCCCATGCGTCCTTTGTTTCCTGGGCCATGTTTCTAGAGCTGGGCTGACAATGTGGCAGGCACTAGTCACATGAGACTACTTGAATTTAAATTAATTAAAATAAGATAGAAGGAAAAACTCAGCTCTTCAGTTGTACTAGCTGCATTTCAAGTGATCAATAGCCACGTGGGGACCGTGGCTCCCATACTGGACGGCACAGACAGAACATTTCCATCACTACACAGAGTTCTGTCGCAGAGTGTTACTCTAGAGAATCAGCTTCAGCTACTCCAGGTCTCCTGGACATCTCTCTCCTTGGAATGTGGATTCCTATTCTGGACCAGTGTTCGAATCCGTCACCTACAAGATGGATGAAACTTAGCAGAGCCTTCAAATTATTCAGTCTTTGATTTCTCACTTACAAAGTGAGAGTAATACATGTCCTAGGAAGGATAGTGATGGTGTATAGCTAATTTGCACTGAGTACATTTTAAGGCTAGTATTTGCCATGCATTAACTCATTCAGCCTTCTCAACAGCTCCACAAGTGCTATTCTCATCTCCCTTTTACTGGGACCAGAGAAGTTGAATAACTGCCCAGGGCTACACAGCTGGTCAACAGAACAGCTGGGATTTGAAACCAGGTCTATCTGACTCTAGAGCCCACTTTTTAAACTTTTTTTTCTGTCCAGTACTGCATCCCCTATCCAAAGACCAAGTGAGAGAATACATGCGAAAGTTTATTTGAAAATTTAGGGGTCATTGTCCGGATGTAAGACAGAACAATTTTTATCATCAATAGCAATATGAATACTAATAAAGAATGGGAACCCAGGTCCCAGGTCTCTTTCACCCACATCCTAGGTAAAGACTTCATTTTTAGTCATTTCTCTTTACTTTAATTCCAGACCAGGCCAGGCCTGGCTTTTACAGACGACTCTCCCGAGATGACCTCTCTGCCTGGCTAGTGGTTCGGCCTGACATTCACCGAGCCATTATTGGTCCTAATAAGTAAGGTGTTATTCTGCGTCCTTTCTCCCCATGCGTTCTCCTATCATATTATCTGTCTTTTCTGCAACCTTGGGAAGTAGGTAGGAGTAGTTATTATCATCTCCATTTTACAGACGGGCAAATTGAGGCCCAAGAGAGATTCTGTGGCCCTCCCAAAGTCACGTGACCCCTCAATGACTCAACACTGACTCTTCTCCTGTGCATATTCAGTTCTTTGACCTTTGTTTTGCTACATGAGAACCCAAGAGTGGCTTCCTACAAATGACTCAAGTATTCATCCAAGTTTCTTGGAAGTAAATTAAGCCTCCCTACCCACAGTAAATTCCAGGTGGCTTAAATCAATGGAGCTGGTATTCAAGCCCTATTCTCACCAGGGTGGGAGTCTTGAATGGAAAATTCCCCCTTTTGATCTGATATCAGATTAGTGGTCCCAAGAACATAGTCCTGTTCCGGTCTTGCTTTCTCTGAAAAACTATCAATGGCTCCCTACTACTAAGGGGAAAAATTATTTCAGTGGCTAAAACTTCCTGACTAGCCAGTACCTGGAATGTTACCATTTTTTCTCTTATTTTTTTTTTTCTGGTTCAAAGGCACTATTCAGGTTCAAAGGCACAATCTCTCTTAATCCCTTTCCCTCTCCCTTTTAAGCTTTTGTCACAGAAAGAATATGTTTAGGATTCTTTCTTGAGAGCTACAAAAGCCAGCCCTAGCACCGAATGCCTGGGGAAGAGGGTGGAGGAAGCCAGGGTCAGGCACTCAAATTCATTGTAACTTCACGATGGAGGGATCTCTGGGAGAGGGTCAACATTCTCCAGTCCAGAGGAATGACTCCGCTGGCTCTTTCTTTCATGAAAGGCTCTCCAAAGTTTAAAACGTATCTCATTGTATTGGTTCTCCATGGCCTAGGAATCTAGAGCACCCAGGTTCAGGAAGTTTGGCTGTCTGTTCTCAGTTCAGCCTCTGCCTTTCTGGGTTGCGGTGGGCATGCCATGCAAATCTCAGTTCTCTTCATCTGAGAAATGGGAGTAAAGGGCAGATGTGTTTCTTAGAAGTACTAAGTGAGTTACTAATCAATGTCTGTGACATGCCCGAGGAAGGGGAAGGTGTTGGGCCATGTGGATGTCATCGCTGCTCTGTGCTGGGGTACTTCTGGGAGTGTTGGGGAGGGATTTCATTGTCAGAAGCAAAGCCCAGCATTTTGAATGAATCTGGTAGGAGCTTCTTAGGTGGAAGTCTGATTTGGCTTTGGCTTCCTTCAGGTTCCCTATGGAAGGAACGAAATTAGTTATAGAGTCATGGACTTCTAGAACTGAAAGCCGGAATCACTCATTGCAAATGGACCATGACAAACACAGATCACAGAGCATGTGAATAATAGCACATCCAACCACATATCTTAGAACTTTATGACAGGGCACAGAAAATTAGAATAGCAGAGCCCTGGCTTTGGGATCTGAAAGGACTCTTAGAGGTCATCTAGTCCAGCTTTCCAAACCTGTGCTTCCCAGGAGGGGGACAGACAAGCCTGTGGGCAGGGCTCTAGGCTTCACCTCTGTTTATGGATTGTTTCCAGGTACAATTCCATTAGGAAAAAGAGAGTCTAGGGTGGGCACGGTGGTTCATGCCTGTAATCCTAACACTCTCGGAGGCTGAGGCGGGAGATGGCTTGAGCTCAGGAGTTCAAGACCAGCCTCAGCAAAAGTGAGACCCTGTCTCCACTAAAAATAGAAAAAATTAGCTGGGTAACTAAAAATAGAAAAAATTAAATGGGTGTGCTGGTGCATGCCTGTAGTCCCAGCTACTTGGGAGGCTGAGGCAGGAGGACCACTTGAGCCCAGGAGTTTGAGGTTGCTGTGAGCGAGGCTAATGCCACGGCACTCTAGCCTGAGAAACAGTGGGAGACTCTGTATAAAAAAAAAAAGAAAGTCTTCCTTGAAAGCAACAGAGGGGTTCGGAATCACCAATCCATTCCAGCCCTTCCCCCAGCATGCACCCACATCATTTACAGATGACAAAAAGGGTCCACAGGGCTTAGGTGACTTACTTGACCAAGACCACTCAGGGAATGAGTGACTTTAGACCCAGGTCTCATGAGAGTCAAGTCAGCTTATTACACTGACTATCAAACCAGCACAAGCAAGTGGGTAGCCCTGATCCACCGCCAGAAGAAATTTTTTCTGGGGGGCTGGTTGAGGGTCCGATAGAGACCATAGAAATGCACAGGCCAAAGCATCCTACCTGTTTGTGTTGGAAGGGACTTTAGAACTCTTCTCGTCTCCCACCGAGGGCAAATATCCCCTTAGAGTAGAACACCCTTCGCAGGTGGCCACCCAGACTCTGCTTGGATTCCCCCAGTGACGAGGAGTCAGACTTTTATCCGTGACTTGGATAAAGACATGGATGTTACAACCATCAAGTTTCTGAATGTCAGAATCAAGACTCTGAGAAGTTGGAGTCGTGATCTGAAACGCAGGGTGAACTGAATGAATCACAGCCTCCTTAAAGCCCAATGGCATTTAGTTGCAGAAAAGCAGCCCGCTCAAGAATAGATCGGGGGTGACGTGATAATACGTCTGAAAGTTTTTATTGTCTGCAAACTCAAGAGTTAGTGATATTAATATGAGCTGGCTACTAAAATGTAATAGTGCTGGGTAATATTTGTTGAAAACTGTCGTGCATTGTGCATTAACTAACTTCATTCTCAAAATGATCTTACATAATAATGACAACAATTATGCAGAGATTAAAAAATGATGACAACTAATCTAAGCACTTTATACATATTAATTCATCAACACAACCCAATGAGGTATGTGCTGTTATTATTTCCGTGTTTTGAGATAAGGAAATTTCTTTGCAACAGGAAAAGAAAACTACTGAATCAATACATCACCGTCACTGGTCCTTAGTATTTGTATGCACTGAATCATGGATATTATCAGTGTGTGAAACTAGGGCCCTTAAATTTAATGAGAGGGAGAGATCAGGCGCGGTGGCTCACGCCAGTAATCCTAGCACTCTGGAAGGCTGAGGTGGGTGGATCGCTCAAGGTCAGGAGTTTGAGACCAACGTGAGCAAGAGCGAGACCCCAGCTCTACTAAAAAATAGAAAGAAATGATCTGGACAACTAAAAATATATATATATATAAATTAGCCGGGCATGGTGGTGCATTCCTGTAGTCCCAGCTACTCGGGAGGCTGAGGCAGGAGGATCACTTGAGCCCAGGAGTTGGAGGTTGCTGTGAGCTAGGCTGACGCCACAGCACTCTAGCCTGGGCAACAGAGCAAGACTCTGTCTCAAAAAAAAAAAATAAAATAAAAGAGAGAGAGAATCCGTAACTGATATGCTGCTCTGCTGGAACACATCAGAAATTCAGGTCGAAGTAATAATGGCATAAATACTTTAAAGATATGCTTAATATATGCTAACATACATTGTAAGTATGGAAAACAAAAGCTGTGTTCGAACTGGTAAATAACATTAAAAGAGGATGCGAACTGTATCTACACCACTGATGTGCCATGTGATAAATGTTATGTTACAGGCCATGTCCACACCCCTACAATTTGCCATTTTTAGAAGAAGTATACTCTTATATTAGATTCTAATAATCGGTTTCTGTAAAATGTTTTTAGAGTTAGAAAACACAGTCACAAACCATAGTAATTTCTTTTACATAATAGAAATTCGATAAATGTTTTATATAAAAAACAAACAAAAAACAATCTTACAAAGTAGGAAGACAGGATTACAAAAGGTGAGCCATTTGCCCAAGGCCACGTAGCCAGAGCCTATGTTGTTAGCCACCTCTCCTACCTCCCATCTATGATATGGGGTTGGGGGTTACACAGAGACAGAGTTTGATTTGTACCTATGTCCTGAAAGGGTCCGTTCATGAACAGGTGGCCATAACTAATGTACCCACACGGTTATGGCAAACTTGACCACTGAGCGTGCTGTGGTAGGCTTCTGCAAATGTGCACGTTCGCCCACATGCGGATCTCTTCCTGGGCCTGAGGAGCCCAGGAGCACGAGGCCCCACCCCAGACAAGCGCCTGCTCGCAGCTTCCTGGAACAGTCTGTGGCTAGGCCAGCAAGCTGGGACTCGACCAGAGACCAGTGGCTTCCTGCTTTGCCAGGGAACAGCCCAGACTTTCTCCAGGGTTCAGTGGGCCCTGAGCTTACTCCAACCCAGGCTTTGATTCTCCCTTACAAAAGAATAACTAGTGTGCATTGAGTGTTGTCTATGCGCCAGGCTCTGTGTTAAGTGTATTAATGTGCATGATCTAATTTAGTCCTCATAAAACCTCATGAAAGCAGTACTCTTTATTTTTTTTTTCCCTAGAAGGAACTGTTAGAATTCAAGCAGTATTTTTTTTTTTTTTGAGACAGAATCTCACTCTCTTGCCTGGGCTAGAGTGCCATGGCGTCAGCCTAGCTCACAGCAACATCCAACTCCTGGGCTCAGGCGATCCTCCTGCCTCAGCCTCCCAGGTAGCTGGGACTACTGGCATGAGCCACCATGCCTGGCTAATTTTTTCTATTTTTAGTTGTTTGGCTAATGTCTTTCAATTTTTAGCAGAGACGGGGTCTCGCTCTTGCTCAGGGTGGTCTCGAACTCCTGAACTCAAACAATCTGCCCGCCTTGGCCTCCCAGAGTGCTAGGATTACAGGCGTGAGCCACCGCGCCCGGCCAAGCAGTATTCTTAATAGCCCTATATCACAGATGAAGAAGCTCAAGTTCAGAGATGTTGAGTAACTTTCCAAGGTTATACAGTTAGCAAGTGGTAGAGCTGGGACTTGAACACAAACAGATTCATAAGTGATTATAGCCTCTCCTTCTGGCAGCACAGACAGAAGGAAAGAACCTGCCTCTAGTTCTCACCCTGTGACTTTGGGCAAGTCCCTTTCTTTTTCTGGGACTTTATTTTCCAGCTTGAAAAAGGAGGGGATGATCTTTAAGGGCCCTTTCAGCTTTCATCTGCCATTGCTTTTCCTAAGTCCAGATTCTTCTGTTTTTCAATGAGTATTTATTGAGCCTGGTTCTATATACCAGGCACTGATTTAGGCACTGGGGATTCATCCGTGAGTAAGATACACAGAGCTCTTGTCTTCATGGGGCCCTGTGTCAAGTCAGGGAGACAGTTATTAAACAAATGAACAAGAATATATAGAATGGTGATAAGTGTCATGAGAAAGATGGAGTGAAGTGATAAGGCAGGAGGTTGGTAGGGAGGCTATTCCAAACTGGGGGTCAGGAGGTGATATTTGAGCTGAAAACTGGATGGCAAGAAGGAACTACCCATGGGAGAATCGTAAGTAACGGGAGAGAGCAAGTGCAAAGGTCCTGAGGCAGGTCATACTTTGGTGTGGCTGCAGCTTGGTGAATAATGAGAAGAGTGCTGAGAGCTATCGCTGGAGAAGTAGACAGGGCCCAGATGGTGTGGGGCTTCCAGGCCATGGTAAGGAGTTTAGA
>CAUYSK010107191.1:0-12107 GCA_963575035.1 Avahi laniger
CACGCACACACATGCACACGCACACACACGCGCGCACACACGCACACACACGCACACACACGCACACACACACACTCTCACACATGCAGGACTCTTAATCCAGCAGGTCAGAGGTTACAGATCTCCCTGAACCTAGCTCAGGTGGAAAAACTGCTGGAAAAGATAAAGAAAAGCAAACCCTCATCTTACTCCTGAGGGGTGACCAAAGAACATTGCTGCACCTTGTTCCTGAAAATGGTCTTACTCAATGATCGGGCCAGGGAAGGGCTGTGCTGGGAGGCACCCCAGTCATGCCCATCGCCAATCCCGGGTGACCCTCACCAACTGTGTTTGATAATACCGGGTAGAATACAAGAATAATGATTCAGGGAACATTCACGTACTCAACTCCCACTGCAACTAAAAGGCCACTGCTCTCACCACCTTTGGAGTCTGCTGGTTCCTGTCCCCTTCTCTCTCCACGAAAGGTAATCCATCGCCCTGAGCTGTGTGTTCGCCATCCTCACCTTTCTTTGCATGTTTATCACGTGTCTTGGTATCTCTAACTGGAGTATTCCGTTTGCATGTCTCTGGGCTCTGCATGATGGATTAATGCAGGACATAGTCTTCTGAAACTTGCTTCCTGCCAACACAGGCTCCTGGGAAGCACCATTCTTGGCTGCAGGTGAGTCTCATTCAGTTTCACTGCTGCCTTGAGTGTCCCATTGTATGGACACATTGGTTCTGATGGGTATTTGGGTTGTTTTCAGGTTTTTACTATTATAGACCTCCTTGCTATGCTATGTACATTTGAGACAGGTCTCTTTGTGCAAGACTTTCTCCAGAAGTGAGATTACTGGATTATACAATATGAACATCTTCAATTTTCCAAAGTGGCTAGGTCAGGCCAAGTGGGGTGGCTCACACCTGTGATCTCGGCACTCTGGGAGGCCAAGGTGGGAGGATCGCTTGAGGCCAGGAGTTCAAGACCAGCCTGGGAAACAGAGGGAGACCAAAAAAAAAAAATTAGCTGGATGTGGTGGTGACTGCCTGTAGTCCCAGCTACTAGGGAGGCTGAGGCAGGAGGCCGGCTTACGCCCAGGAATTCAAGGTTACAGTGAGCTATTATTGGGCCACCTGTACTCTAGCCTGGTTGACAGAGTGAGACCCTGTCTTTCTAAAAAATAAAATTAAATAAATAAAAAAGCCCAAAAACAAAACGGCTGGATCAGTCTATATTCTGATAGGCAGGGTGGTAAGTGTACCACTTGTTTCACATCCTTACCAACACCTGAGATTGGTTTTGATATTTGCCAATCTGGTGGGTATGAGGTGAGAGTTCATGTGGTTTCAATTTGAATTCTCCTGTTGTTTAATAAAAATGATTTGCTTTCATATGCAAATTAGCCATGCTGACAAACTTATTTGAATCTCTTGCCTATTTGTCTTGGCAAATTAATAGGTGGATGTTCTTTATATATTTTGGATACCAATCCCTAGTCAATTATGTTTGTTCCAAATACATGTTCCCACTTTTGGCTTATTGGCTCATTCAATTAATATGCTCGATTTAGAGTATTATGCTGATAATACTTTAAATTGCATTTTTAAAATAAATGTTCTATTATTGGTTGTTGATAGATTGTGAAAACGTAATTGATTTCGTATGTTGATTGTTATATCTTGCACCTTACTAAAAATTCAATCAGTACTAATAATCTTTCTGTAGATTGTTGAGGGTTGTTTGTGAAGACAATTGTATCACCTGCAAATAATAACAGCTTTGGTTTTTTTTCTTTGCAATCTTTATCATTATTATTATTGCAATTATTAGTATTTTGAGACAGAGTCTCACTCTGTCACCTTGAGTAGAGTGCAGTGGCTCATTGTAGCTCACAGCAACCTCAAACTCCTGAGCTTAAGCAATCCTCTTGCCTCAGCCTCCCAAGCAGCTAGGGCTACAGGCATGTGCCATGATGTCCAGCTAATTTTTCTATTTTTAGTGTAGATGGAGTCTTGCTCTTGCTCAGGCTATTCTCAAACTCATGAGCTCAAGCAATCCTCCCGCCTTGGCCTCCCAGAATGCTAGGATTACAGGTGTGAGCTACCGCACCCGCCCCTTTGCAACCTTTATACTTTTTCTTTCTTTTTTGTTCTCTGTTGGCATCTCCAGTAGAAAATGGAGCAGAAGTAGTGACAGGAGACACATTTCTCTTGTGCCTGATATTAAAGGGAACACGTATGACGTTTCACCACTGACGACGATGTCGGCAGATACTTTTTACTAAGCTGCAGAACTTCCTTTATATCCTTAGGTTGTTCAGAATTTTTTATTTTGTTTTTTTAAATCATGAATGGATGGAGTATTTTAAAAGCTACCCTTTTTCTGCTGTAATCGAGAGGAAGACAAGACTTTTCCCCTTTACTCTATTAATGGAGTAAATGACATTGATTTTTTTGGTATTTATGACCAACTAGGTCATAATGATTTTATACCATGCGGGAGCTTGTTAGTACTCTGGTTATCTATTGCTGTATAACAAACTCCCCTCAAAATTAGTTGTTTAGAGCAACATCCACTTTATCAGACCTACAATTTTGCAGGTCAGGAATGTGGGCAGAACTCAGCGCACGATGCTTCTGCTCCCTAAGGACTCGTCAAGGTCACTTGGTGGTATAAGATGGCAGATGGGCTGGTCTGGCAGGTCCAAGACAGCTTCACTCACATGTCTGCCTTGATAGAAATGGCTGATAAGCTGCAGTTGCCTGGGACTGTCACTGCAGCGCCATCGTGCACCGCTGCAGCCGGCATTCTCAGGGTAGTCCTCTCACCGTCAGCTCGGGGCTCCTAGACAGAGTGTCCTGAGAGACTAAGGCAGAAGCTACCAGCTTCTCACTAGCTCGAAGTCATTCAGTGCTGCTTCTACCACATTCTATGGTTAAGCACTTTCCTAGAGCCAACCCAGATTCAGAAAGAACGTGATTAGACTCTATGTTTCAGTGGGAAGAGCAGCAAAAAATGTGTGGTCATGTTTAAGCTGCTGTAGTTAGCTATTAGTTTATGATTTTTACATGTATTTATAACTTTCTTTACAGCTATTGGTTTTTCTACCAAAGTTATGCTAGCCTCATTAAAATGAGATGGTGAGTCTTACCTACTTTTTTCTCTATTCCGAAATAATTTAAGACCGGTTTCATTCCTTGAATGTTGATAGAACTTGCTAGGAAAATCATCTGAGCCTGATGTTCCTTTTGTAGAAAGATTTTTAAATTACAGATTTAATTTATTTAATGGTTATAGGACTATTTGAGTTTTCTATTTTTTCTTGAGTTCATGATGGGAAGTTATATCGATCTGGTAATTTGTCCATTTCATCTACATTTTCAAATTTTTTGTCTTCTGTTTCTTTTTCTTTCCTTTCTTGTCTTCTTTTATCTTTTTTAATATTCATTTTCTTATTTTAACTTTTCATTATAGAAAAATTTAAACTCATATAAAGGTGGAGAAATATCTCTCAGCTTCGACAATGATCAACAAATTTTGTCTATCCTCTGTACCGTCCCATAACCCACACTGGATTACTTTTAAGCAAAACCAAGCCATCATATAATTTTATGCATAAATTCTTCAGTCTGTATCTATAATATTTAAAAGGTATTTTATAAAACAAAACCATTTTGCCATTATTACATCTTTTAAAAATGGCAATTCTTGGCCGAGCGCGGTGGCTCACGCCTGTAATCCTAGCACTCTGGGAGGCCCAGGCAGGCGGATCGTTTGAGCTCAGGAGTTCGAGACCAGCCTGAGCAAGAGCGAGACCCCGTCTTTACTAAAAATAGAAAGAAATTATTTGGACAACTACAAATATATATATAGAAAAAATTAACCAGGCATGGTGGCACATGCCTGTAGTCCCAGCTACTTGGGAGGCTGAGACAGAAGGATTGCTTGAGCCCAGGAGTCTGAGGTTGCTGTGAGCTAGGCTGACACCACGGCACTCACTCTAGCCAGGACAACAGAGTGAGACTCTGTCTCAAAAAAAAAAAAAAAATGGCAATTCTTTAATATCATTAAATACTTGGTTAGTGTGCAAATTTTCCGAACTGTCTCACAAAAAATGTGGGTTTTTTTTTCCTTCTTGGTTTGTTTGAATTGGATTCAACAAGGTTCTCTCATTCTTTCTTCTTTTAGAGTAAACATTATTTTTCTTATCTCATTTTCCTCTTACTAGCTTGGAAATTATATAACTTATTCTTTCTTACTATTCTAGAAATTCTAACTTATCAAAGTCTAAAGTTAATCAGAATCTTTTCTCCCTTTTTGAATAGTATTTGGTTCAGAACACTTTAAATCCAATCAACAAACCCCTCCCCTGATCTCAGATTTATATGCTAATGGTGTCTTGTATTTTGGTTCTAATTTTTAACTCTGTAAGACATTATTATTGTCTTGTGCCATAAACATTTATTTAGGTTTACCCACATATTTACCACTTTTCCTGCTCATCATTCTTTCTTGCATCTCATTTTTCATGTGAAATCATTTTTCTTCAGGCTAAAGTATAACATTTAGAATTTCCTTTGTGTGAGTCCTTTGGGGGAAACTCTATTTTTCTTTATCTGAAAATGTCTTTGTTTTGTTCTCATTCTAGAAACATTTTTCAGTGCATATACAATATTAGGTGGATGATTATTTTCTCTCAGTATGTTAAAGATATCATTCTGATGTTTTCTGGCTTCCTGCGTTACTGTTGAGAAGTCACCTATCTGTCTAATTATTGTTTCTTTAGGTATTCTGTCTTTTTTCTTTTGCTGCTTTTATGATCTCCTTCCTTTTTTTTTTTTTTTTTTTTTTGGTGTTAAAAGAATTTCATTGAGTGTAGATAATGATGATGGTGAAGGTGATCCTAGTTGGAAGTTTTTAGGCTTCCTAAATTTATGAATTAATGTCTTCTACAGTTCTGGAATTTTTTTCATATCTTGAAATATGATATTCCTCATCCTTTCTTCCTTCTTCTGGAATGCCAACTAGACATATATTAATCTTCCTCATGCTTTTCATGTCTTTTAAGCTATCTTTCATATTTTCTATTTCTTTGACTCTCTGTGATACATTCTACCTAATTCTTCAGAACTATCTTCTAGTTCACAAATTCTCTCTTCACCCGTGTCTAATCTGCTGTTAAACTCAACTTCTCAGTTTCACATTTTAATTATCATTTTCATTTCTTGAAATTTTATTTGGTTCTTTTTCAAATATGGTCATGTATAGTCTCTTGCTCTTTTAAATTTATTATTTTATCTTTTAAAATATATCAAATATTTATTTCATATTTTATGTCTAAATTCCAATATAAGAAATCTTCATGGATCTGAATCGTCTATCGTTTTTTCCTGTTTGTACTCACTTATGTTTTGTTTCCTTATGTATTTTGTGATTCTTGACTGTGAGCTCGTAACTGTGGGAATTATTTGAGGCTGGATTGAGGGAGTTTCTCTTGGGAAGATTTGTATTTGCTTCTTTCAGGCATCTGGGGGCACCACCCATCATAGACGTCTTTTAACTAGACATTCAACTTGAGTTTTTTTCTTCCTCCCCAGTTCAAGGTTCAAAAAGGCAAATTCCTTGCATCCCTTTGATGGAAGGAGCAGGTGAGTCTATTTCCCAGTTCACTCTTAAATGGAAGATATAACCCATTAGGATTCTGGGTTTATGCAGGGGGCTCTTCTATTAGACTCCCCACCTTAATTGGGCCCTGTTTCTTTCACCAACAAGGCTGTGAAATCAAAATTAAAGTTTACTGTTAGAACAAGTGTTGTCAGGGTATAAGCTGGCTTTAGAATTCTGTTTATTTCTCTGAGTTTTCACTCTCACTTTTACTTAGCTTTCTTCACTTACCTATTTATTTATTTTGCTAAACTCACCAACACTCTTTAGATATCAGCATTGTTAATTGTTTTCCGTGAGAGGACAGGTCAGGCTATCTTCTCCATCATACTTCTAGAACTTAAGCTCCTCTCCACAGTTACTGCTCCAGTTCTTATTCCCAGAGTGCTAACTCTTGCTAGGCAAAGTTTCAGGAGTTCCTAGCTTCAAAAGAGCCCACCTGACTGCCTGCTTTGCGATCTCTGTCTCCGTTCCTTTCAGATCCATCTGATCATCCACTGCTACTTAAAACCTTTTCCTCTTGGTCTGCACCCCTGGCCCTCTGTTTTCAGAGGACCCTCTGCCTTTCTGCAAGTACAGTGAGCCCATGAGGTGTGAGTTGTCTCATCTTCCACCCTCTCTATTTTACAACACCTCTTCATCCTATTGATCCTTTCTACTTATTTTTCCCTCAAGTCCCATTTGGAGAATTTGTCCCCCCTTTCCAAGGCAAATCCTCTATCTGTGCTATGAAATCCACCTTGGCAGCTGGAATTTCTCCTTTCCTGCACCCTTTCTTTGCATCTTTTGCCAATTATATTCTTGCCAATCTTTCAAGGGTGAGTATGGTACTTTCTGTTCTGTGGTGCCTTCTGAGATGTCCTTTGTCCCTTCATCCCAAATTTCCACAACGAACTCCAAGAGCACTTTATTGTTACATCAACATTAACACAGGACTTAGCTGCCATGCAGTATTACTATTTGCATAACTATCCTCGCCTCTAAAAACTGTGAACTCCTCAGAAAAGGCACTGTTTTCTGCACTGTTTCTCACCATGCTATTTCTTACCGTGCTAAACACAGAGCGGCTCGCTGTAAATGCTGTTGAATTAACAAATGAATCCCTTCTTTCCTTTCCCTAGAAATCAATCGCTTCAACGATCTCTTTTTCTTACTGGGTCTCCATCTTCACTAGATCCTTCCTTTCTGTGGTCAGACACATTCAAGTATTTTGAAACTTGAAGGAAAAGAAAAATATCTTTGCTTAATCCGGCTGTTTCCTTTTTTATCTTTTCCCTTCTAAATATCTTAAACATATGGTCTGTGACTTATGTCTTCTTTCTTTACCCTGCATCTTTCTTTAACCATCTGTAATCTGACCTCGGCTTTCACCAGTTTGCTTAACCTACCTTCCTAAATACAAAGTTTCCTTCCGATGACCACCACATCCCCTCCTCAGCTTGTATGTGATACTCTGCGCACCACTGCTGGGAAAGCATCCTGTGCCCGGAGTGAGCCTGCAGAGCTGGTCTCCTGCACTCTGACCTCTTCCCTCCACGCCTCCCCGCCACCCACACCTGTTCTCAGCTCGACGCCTCCCTGTCGGTGCTGAGGGACCCCACCCACCACCTTTGGGACTTCAGCTGTTACGGAGGGGGCTGCTTTTCACACTTCATTCTCCTTCCACAAAGTCTTGGATCCCTAAATTCTTCCCAGACGTTTTCATTTGATATCCCTATGCCCGAGATGGCTCATTTTTCTAAATTTTTTTGCATTCATTTCTTCCATCACCTCTTGGTTCATTTAGGCTCGAAAATCTCTGTTTTGTTTCATCCTTCCCAGTCCCTTACTCCCTTCTTCCTCACACCCTGTTAAGGTGGTTCCACCTCCACGGAATCTCTTTCCCTTCCAGTTGAGGACTCGCCCTGCGGATCCCCCTGCCTTCTCCCTCCAGCCTCTTTCCTTTCTCAGACCTTTTGCACATCATTGCCTAATATTCCAAAAATCCCCCCGGAATACAATGGCAATCTATGGGAAAACACTGTGGATTTTGGAATCAGACAAACCAGGACTTGGATCCCACTCCCACTACTGACTGGCCGGGTGTGTTACTTCCTCCACTTCTGTCAGGGCAACATCACTCATCACATAGGATTTTAGTGAGATGATACAATAAAGTCATCTTTCTGTATATATTTTTGTTTTTAATGGATGAAGAAGCTGTTTCAGAGCAATTAAGTAATTTTCCCAAAGTCACAGTCTATAAAGCAGGGCAGAATTTTTCACACATCTCATAGGACACGGTGAATATAAGCTCTGAATTAATCTATGTGAATCAATGAGTCTATTTTCTAGTGTCCCGAAACAAATTCTAGATTCACGAAGTTCTTTAGGATGCTGAAGACACTGGCTGTGATGGGGCTGGAGCAGCTCCAGGTACACAGGAGGGGCTGGGACCAGAGGGAAGCTGAGGCAGCGTGGGACTAGCGAGGCTCAGCACACTTGGAGGCCGGAGGGGGAAAGGGGAGGAGAGAGGATGGCATCCAAAGAGCCCCTGGATGGCAGGACTGTCACCAGAAAATGAGAAAGGATGTGGAGCTCTTTGTGTACTTTTAGGATGTTGAGTGGATTTAATCCTTTTCTGCCCAGGGAACTTCACTCTTCATGAATGTCTTGGGGATCTGGCCAACTGTGAGGATGTTCCTGGTGATACTGAAGCTCATTTTACGAGGTTGCCGGCCATTACTTTTAAACCATCACTCTCATCTTTTAAAGCAATGAGAACGATCGCTTTGAAAAATCCCATTTCATGATGGGAAGTGCAGTCATGGAAAGCACCCAAATAATTTTCGGGATCCCCTCTTCTGCCTCAGCCCTGGATGAGTGACGGGCTATAGCCTCACACTAAAGCCCCTCTGATCAATGCTCTGGTGGAGCAATGAGAACATCCAGTAGCACGAACTGGAGAAAAAACACGGAGAGTGCACCTTAATCCATGGCAGCTGCCCTTTGCTTTGCCACTTGGGGTCACGTGTCCAGCTTCAGTATGGCAGCAGCGTGGCTCCAACCTACTTGCCTGTGTGGCTGGGAACTGTGTTTTTCTCTTTGCCTCGTACTCCTGAGATCAATGGCTCCTGTTGACCATCCATGTAGAACTCCCCAGTAAAAATATTTTGTGGTGAGTTTTGTTTGGAGAATGCTGCATGTCATTCTCCCCTTCTGCAGATTCCCAGTGAATATCGGAAGTTGTAACAAAGACTGTTTTTTACAGTTGATTTTACTGTTTATTACCATAGTACTAGCTCCCAGGGCCTAGGTCATATCCTGCAAGAGTAGAGCTTATAGAGTTACAGAAGCTCCTATCTTCAGAGTCTCTCACCTCCAGCCTGCTCTTTAATTGTCCTGGGTTCAAGGCCAACCTCTCCAGCAACAACAAGCACAGGGCCTAGGGCCCATGAAAATGTTTTAATTTAAAATTCTTTTAAAATCAGAAGAAAAAATGAATTTCATTCATATATGTAATATGTGGCATGTAAATCCAACCTGGATTGTATTTGTCTTCTGCTATGGTTCGAATGTTTGTCTCATCTGAAACTCATGCTGAAATTTGATCCCCAAGTTTAACGGGGGATGGGGGGCTTTAAGAGGTGACTGGGTTATGAGGGCTCTGTCTGCATGGATGGATCAGTCCATTTGTGGATTAGTGGGTTAATGGATTAATGGCTTTATAAGAAGAGGGCCAGACCCCTGAGCTAGCATGTTGGCATGCTCGGCCCCCTCAGAATTCTGCAGAGAGTTCCCAGCAGATGCAGCCCCTCGACCTTGCGCTTCTCAGCCTCCATACCCATAGGAAATAAATTCCTTTTCTTTATAAATGGCCCAGTTTCAGGTATTCTGTTATAAGCAACAAAAAACGGACTAAGACATCTTCACACCAATGCAATCACAAAATATATTTTTAATATTTTTTATGGAAGAAGAGGCTCCCAGAAGCAAAGGTGCCTTGGGTCCCCAAAGTCGCCATGCAGCTTTCCATGTTCAGCATTGACTATGCCATTGGAGACAGCTTCTGCCCTCAGGTTCCACCAGCAGCAAGAAGGTAAGCCAGACAGTTTTGGACATTTGAGTGGGTGGAAAAAGTGTCCCATGATTCTGCATCTTCCAAAGCAGCCCTAAGGGAGAACACGGTATCATGACAGTGGCTTTACGGACAGAGGGCTGCTCCGATTGCTGACCCCGTCATGCAGGCATGTCTTCAAAGGAGCCTGCCCGCAGAGCAAGGTGCCAGGTGGTCAGTGAGCCCAGGCTGGCACCATTTCCCTTGGGTGAGTGCATGGGAGCTGCCCCAGCCCTCGGCTGAGGCGTGGAAGGAAGTGCATGCTCCCCTTTCTGCAGAACAAAGGCTCTCTCATGTCCTGGGGAACCACCAGCTCTCAGGAGTCTTTGAGGAGCAAATGCCTCCCATTCAAGCTTAGTTTGTGCATTTATTTTTTTCAGGAAAATTCCTTTTAACCTCTGGATTTGTGAAGTACCGAGAAGTGTGTGTTAAACAGGAAAGGTTCTCCATGCCTCACAGGTAAATTCTTTAGCTCCCCTGCACCCTGGGGCATCAGGTGCCTTGGGACAGATGTCCCACAGATGTCATAAAACTCCTCTGAGGCCAAGTGCATGGGGCCAGCGGTGCAGCGGGCACAGGGAGGCAGCCTTGTGTCCCTGCAGGGGCCCTGGGTGAGCACCTGGGCAGGAGATTAAGGTACCAGCTCCAGCACTTCTGCTGCGGGGAGGACAGGGCCTTTTCCGAGCTCTGCCTGGATGGCAGGATCTGGGTAAAAGGCCCTACAGGCTCCACTTGTTTAACCCTCACTGCAGCCGTCTAAGGGAGGCAGATGAGGACGCTGATCTTTAAAGAGGCTGTGGACAGACATGCTGAATTGTCCAACCGATGACCCTCAAGTTGCCTGGCACCTTCCTGCTTGCTCTCTCCAAGTCCTGGGCAGCTGGCATTCCCAGTGCTCCCTGAACAACCCACATCTGTGTCAGACTGCCCTGCACCCCTGCATGAGAAGGGCACCCTTAAGACTCCCTTTATACCCAGTAAAAATGGAGCACAACAGGGAACAGGACGCCTTCCCTCAAGCACACGCATGACCCACCCTGCTGTTCAGTGGTCTAGGCTGGATGCTGAGAGAGTGCGGGACAGACACAGGCACCTGTGACCCTCCTGCCCCAGGCGACACTATGTGGCTGCCTGTGCCCCTCAGCATAACCAGGCTCAAGCACTGTTCCCAAGGTCACTTAGCTAGCAAGGGGCTGAGCCAGGATTTAAACGAGGCCAAGTGATTCCAGAACCCGTGTGTGCCAAACCACCGTATTCTCCCCTAGCACCGTTTCTTCTTCCCAAACACCCTGAACAACCCTTGCCTTGGCCTTCTCACCAGGCTTCTGGGAAGGCCAAATGAGATAATTCATGCAAAAGCACTTTGTAAGTGACAAGCACTCTCCTTCTTGGTTCAATAACCCTTCCCCAACCCACTCACACCTCTTTGTTTTCAGATTCCTTAGTGAAGGGTTGGTCGCCTTGTCTTGATTTGGGGCAGTCATGATTTCTGAAAAGCAAAGTTATTGATATGTGCAAGTTCAAAGCCCTTTGGGGGGTTGCATTTCAACATGGTATGGTCGTGGGGGAAAGAGAAGGCTGGTAGGTCTCCAGTTTCTAGTTTGTCTCCCTTCCTCCCTCCCTCTCTCCTTTTCTTCCTTCATCCTTTCTTTAATTTCTTTCTTCCAGCAAATATTCATGAAGCTGGCACCTTGCTGAGCCGTCATAGTCCAGGGCTCTGTCCTGGGCACTGGGCAGCCTGCCGTGACTGAAGCAGATCAAGCGGCTCCTCCCGGAGGCTGGGAGAAGGGTACAAGGCGAATGGGTGCGGAGAACAGCTCCACCTGGTCTTTCATACAGAAATCTGAAATGTTGGTGTGATCTATTATGTTTCCCACTTACTCTAAATGTAGAACTCTGTGCGGAGATGAGATAAGACAGAAAAGTGAGGGATGAGGAGGAAGAGGGTAACAGAAGGTCACGAACAGCTCCTCCTGAAAAGTCACTTGGTTGGCTCATCGAGCTCGGCTTTGGGGTTTTTTTAAAGGTTGGAGCTAGATCCTTAAGTTCAGTGCCACCCAAAACTTGCACCAAGTGGCCCTAGAGGCAGAGGAGAGTGAATCACTGCCCCTGAAGGAGACTCAGACTGAGCCTGAGGCTGCCAGATACAAGGGAGATTTCTTTGAAGTATCTTTTGTGGCTTAAAAATTAATGTAATTTTTTTTTTTTTGAGACAGAGTCTCGCTCTGTTGCCCGGGCTAGAGTGCTGTGGCATCAGCCTAACTCACAGCAACCTCCAACTCCTGGGCTCAAGCGATCCTCCTGCCTCAGCCTCCCGAGTAGCTGGGACTACAGGCATGCGCCACCATGCCCAGCTAATTTTTT